>CAJUYH010002420.1:0-40095 GCA_910591685.1 Galerucella tenella
CTCTATAAATTAACATTGGCCCCTGATTGGCTGGTTGCGATGACCTTTCTTTTAGTTCCCATGTTTTCCGGGGATCTTGTTTGCCTTTGTCGACTGTATCTACAACAATGCAACGAATTCACCAAAAAACCAAATATATTTCATTTAAAGTTTGCATTCATATAATTTCGCAAATCCTAAACGGGTTCAAATCTGCATTGAGTATATAGACAAAGACGTAGCTGTACATATTTCAAGGTCATTTTCTTTTTGATTAAAAAAGTATTCGATGATTCGGAACCTCTCCAAATTGTTCCGAGCTGATCAATCTCCAAAGGTGATAGGATAATATTTAATGGGTATCAGACGATCGAGTAGGAAGAAGGCCGAAATTTTCTCCGTTTTCCAAAGAGGCCGATATATTTTTAGGAATACTTTGATTTTCCCAAAAAAACGGGCTTGCAGACATCATTTCTGGAATAAAGCACGTACCGGGTTCTCACTTGGTAGATCAACATTTCATTTGGAAAATGATCTCTTGACCTGATAAAATTTTGGCAGGTTTCAATTGGTCTGGTCTCTAGCACTCAAAATGAATGTTAGTTTACATACAGATTGCGAAAAAGTTTAATCGGTCATACGATTTACACAAGTACAACAAGGATAATATGAGAAAAATTACTTGAAAGATAGAGAAGAATAATTGTGGGCAGTTGACGATGGGCGTATTTAGTTCCAGAGGCTGGAAGAATGTTCATCGCCCCCCTATTTTAACCGCCGTTGCCAGAAGCGCATATTAATTTGTACAAATGATATTTTGTGTAAATAGCGGGGCGATGAACATTCTTCCAGCCTCTGGAACTAAATACGCCTATCGTAACTGCCCACAATCATTCTTCTCTCTCTTTCAAGCAGTTTTTCTCATATAATCCTTGTCGTACTCGTGTAAATCGTATGACCGATTAAATTCGCAATCTGTATGTAAAGCTTACTATTAAAGAGAAAATGAATCTTGAAAAAATATTCGGCTAGCTTTTATTCTGTCCGGTATTCGGATTTGTTAATACCATCTTGCAAATTTTATAGTGAATTATAGGTAATAACTGAATAATATATTTATAATGATACAATTACTAGTACAATATATATTCAGGGAAATTTAATAAACTGCCACCCAATTTGATATTGTGTTTTACAAAAGAAGAAACGACGCACCGTTTGTTTTTGTCTGTGATAGAAGTTCTATTTAAATCTTTCTTCATCGTCCAAGTTTACATTCCTTTTTGTTTCGCAAGATTTCGAATTCTGAATCAAAACTAACTGGACATTTGATGGAAAAAGGAAACATGGTGGCACGGAGTATCTGGAATAAAATAAGCAACTGATATGTGCTACTTGATTAACAACTACAGATATTCAATCTAGGGAAATTTGCGCAGGATAATAAACTCCTGTGGTGGGATCACGACAAATAGAATTCTATTTTAGTGACGTCACCCAAAAGCTGGCGATAATCTTGAAATTTGGTATCACGTCACATCTTTTGCGATTATAGAAATCTAGGTTCGGCAATATTCGGAATAATAGTATCAATTCAAAAAAATTTTTTGGTTATTTAACATTTTCTAAACTGCTTTAGCTTTGGTTTTGCTTTTCCAGTTCATTGTGGTTTTTTATCCATTCTTCTTAAGACTTGTAGAATGAAGTCAATTCTACGTTTTAAATCCCGTGTCATGATACTACTACTACTACTACTAAATGTGCAGGCGATCCTTGACCTAGCCAAACTAAAGTCAAGGTTCCAGCACTGAGGCCACTGGCGGGCCCATTGTGCCATTCCTGCTACCTAGACATCCATGAAGCCGAGCCCTTCAATAAAGGCCTCAACCTTTTTCAATGGATGTCTGCTTGTATCTCCAGGGGCCATAACAGGGACTCCGAAGATTCGCCTGCGTAATACGGCCCAGTGTGGACACTCTAAGAGAACATGGAATGTCGTTTCGTCAGTCATGGCGCAATCCCTACATAGGGAACTTTCCTCTACTCCTAGGTTGTAGAGGTCATTCCTCACACAGCAGTGCCCTGTTAGGAGTCCCGCTATCTTTCTCAACCTACTCCTTGGTATTTCAATAGCTGCCCCATCGTGTCCATCAGTCCATCCCTTCAGTAGAAGTTTGGATTGTCTAGGACCCTGCAGAGCATTCCACTGAGCGAGGTGCTGGTTCCTCAGCCACTTCCTCGTCTCCTTGCGTATTGTTTGTTTTGTTAGACGCATGTACCCTATTCAGAGCCCTTTGCATGAGGTCCCTGAGAACGGTTATGTGCCTTCCAACAACAAGGACGACGATATCATCGGCATACCCAATAGGGAACTTGCCCATTTTTTTTATTTTACCAAAATGTGTGTTTATATATGAAAACACATTATACCAAATATCAGCCCTTAAATCGCAATACTTATTTCACAATAAATAATTAAAGTTGCAATCGCCACCGGGTATATTCAAACGAAGCAGAATGCGCGGCAGCGGCTGTGACGTCACACCGCACCTCTTGCATCGGTAACCATAGAAAGCACCCGGCCGGCACGACTTTAACAGCCATTTGAAGCATTTTTTATTGACTTTTTATCGAATTCGAATCGTTAGCGTCAGTTTCTCAGTTTTTAAGTGTTGTTTGAATTGTCAGTTCACGATCGCCTGACTCGAAAAGTGCGGTCTGACGTCACAACCAATGGCAGCGCGTTTTAAGAGCAGTTCAAATTATTCAAATTTTAACCCTTTATTTCTCAGGTAATTTAATCGTTATTGGAAATTTTCTTTTTCTACGAAGTTCCTTATGATAATATCTTACGATTTTAATTGTTTTTAAATGATTTTATTTTTTTGGCAAGTTCCCTATTGTTAGAAGGCCCTCATCGTTTAAAAAGGTTATTAGTTCGTCAATTACTAGATTCCACAAAGTGGGCGATAGAACACCCCCTTGCGGACAACCTCTAGCGACGATCACTTTCGCCACATGGTCTTTCCATGTGGCCTTTACTGTACGGTTGCACAACATGGCCCCAAGCCAGTGAGTGATCATTGGCTCTATTCCATGATTTGCCGCAGCCTTACACATAGATCCTACAGGGGAGGAGTATTTTTAACTGTATCTGTAGAGTAGAGAGTGTCCCAATGTACGTTCTCCCGAAGAGCTGTCCTCCTAACACATCGTCCATCTTGCCCTTTACAAGAAGGTGGAGAGGTTACTATGAGACATCTCCTTTATATCGGCAGGTGTAGGCCAAGACTCGCCGAACAGATACTCTCTTATCTACCATAACTTTAGGCCCTCGCATAAGACATGACTGACAGCTTCCACTAGCTCCATTGCATGGAGGTTTTTCCTTGGTTAAGTATTTCTTCGGCGCCATCTTCCCAGGGTCGCCCAAGGTGATCCTGGCAAAACTGCATCCCCATGCGTATTGTATTTGCGGCATCTGACTCCATGTTCTGTATTTCGAGGGGTTTGTTAAACACTAACTTGTGTTCAATTGCATCACTGATTGCCTGTAGCAGAGGTAGTGCAGTAAGCGCTTCTCGCCATAGACTTAGTCTCAATTGAATCCTACTTCAGGGTTTACACCAGCCGTGCGCAATCGTAACATTGCCATCAATACAACCCCTCAGTCAATCAGGCCGGTGATTAATTGCATTGCCGCTCATAGTTTCTGTTCACTATATTTGATATAATTTTTGGATGGCCGTTGCTTGTAGAACCTTCCGCCCGCGTGCGATGGCTGTTACGTTACAGGTCTTGTGATTGCAGTGTAGATCCAGATTACCACACGAGGTGAAAGACCCTACGTGCGTCTCACTGTCCTCCGACATTGCTCATTAGCCACACATGCTCATTTTGTTCTGCTTTGCAGGTGAGAGTTCCACGTTAGCTTTCTGTCGAAGGTAATACCTTAAGAAGCCCTTCTAGATCTTTCCAATGCACAATCTTCTGATTTTATCTATTTTGTAAAATATAATATTATTATATTTGAGGTAATATTGCCAAAGAATTTCTCTTCGCAAAAGACTGTCTCAACCACTTCTCGTGCTAGTTCATCTGCCAACTCGTTCTCTTTTATTCCAGTGAGTCTTGGAACCCAAGTCCTCCCCCACTGCATCTTTCCAATGGTTCAATCTTTTGCTATATCGTAAAATACTACATTCAGCTGATACTGCCCTCAAAAAAGTGTTTCAGCCTCTTTTTTTGCTAATAAAATCCAGTGCCCCACGGACACACGGCAACACCTGTGTGCGAAACCTATGAACCCATCACATCGTTTTAAAATCTGAACAACTGTCACTGACATTCCTGTCAAAAAAGCGTTGTTGTCATAACCTTCACAGCCACCTACCGTGTACTTACTTATTGATAGTATAAAGAATATGTTGTGTAACAAAAATAAGTGGCGCGACTCTGCTGGTTTCCACAGTAGGCTGGCGAATTTATCCTCATCTAGTTCATTTTTCTGGGAATTTCCATTTCATTTTAGAACTGAAGACACAAGAACCCAGTGCTTTACTGGCTACTTGACTAACCGACATAACAATCCTTCACCTCCGATAATATTTGATGAATATTGAACTGTGCACATTTAACTATGGCGTGAATTCCTCCAGTCATTAAATGTAATCAAAATCAAAATTATAATACAAAAATTATTATATATATATTTATTTATAAGATACATTTATAAAAAAATATCTTTAAAAACCTTTAAATGTTTGCTAGATCCTAAATAGATATTCCAAATTCTAAATGTTATTAATATGTGACAAATTTTATTGTGAATATTTGAAGAGTCTATAAAAATTTTCTTTCGATCGTATCAAGTAATTAGACACACGTTTATTTCATGAAAATATTTTTTTTAAATACAAAAACTGCAAGTAGAACGAACTATATTTGATTCGGTTCAATGGCAAGTAAAGTGTTGAATGAATTTCATGTGTAATAAATAATTTTTTTCTCGCGGTATTTGGAAAAATCGTACATTAACCCACCACTTATTTACCAAAGTAACCTTTTTTCTTTATTTTGGATTTGAAAATTAATATTCCATATTTTGAATTTTCAACACGAAGTGTTTAAAGGAGGATTTTCAAAATAAAAACCCCCGAATTAACAAGGGAGTGGAAGAAAAGACAAAACTAGCGTTAGAGCTTCCTTTTCTTATAATAAAAATAAAAAATTCTGTTCATACTTTGATAGTTTGTTATGGTCTTGAAAGGACTAATTAAAGCAATAAACTCGATATTTCTAATCTTTTATAAAGATTATTTTAAATGTGTTTATTTATTTTTGAGCATATACGACTGTTAATAAAACTTTAAATAAAACTGTTGTTTTTAATAATTTATTCATCTTATTACCCCTCATTTGATTGTTCCTTAGATAACCCAAAAAAGTATTATCAGTACTTTTTATCCTACTACACAAAATATAATATTTTGAAAATTCCACAATGTTACCATTGTAAATTATCTTCTTCTCCTTTCATCCGGATGGAAAAGAAGTATTTGATCAAACTCAAGGAATAGGATTAAAGGAACCACTAGTTTCTGAGTCTTTCTTCGTGATTGAGCAGTAGAAGAAAGAAGAAGCACAACTGATTGTTCAGATCTTAGTAATCCAAAACCAAAACTGGATGAATGAACCCGAGATTCTATAAAGTTTACCGATCCAACGGTCTAAGAATTATTTTCATTGGACACATTAGAAAAGTAAAATAAAACTGAAGATCTGAGGCAGAGAATTACTGAAGAATCCTGGCCATTAAATTACACGAAAAATTGTAGTTTGGTTTGTAGCTGAGTATGGTTTGGACAAATCTTCTTACGGCCTAGATTGGTAGTCTAAAAACTGAAGGATTATTGTTTGCTGACTCTGCATAATGGCGAAGTTACTATTTTTAGATCTATAAGCATTTATCATGTTTTGTGAGCAGATTTAGTAATGCAATACATTTGAATACATAGTAAAATGTACAATACATATTGATTGATTAGTATTATAAAGCTCAATAGGTCTGTGATCATAAAAGATACTAAAAAAATTATTATAATAAACATTGCAGACAGCTTTAAGCTCCATATTTGAAAATTATAATAGTAGTTTACCTAACTAGTGCGGAAAGTGATACTATTGCAGATGGCTGAACGACGCTTTAGCGGAGTCCGGCCAGCAATCGCGTGCGGAAAAGTCACTTTACGCACGTGTTAGGTACATTTTTTTTTCTACTAGCATGCGAAAAAAAGACCAAAAGTCAACATAAAGAAACATTTCTTATTAAATACATACAGGGTGTACCAATCTTACGACAAACTTCGATATATGGGTTATTTCAAGAGATATCAAAAAATGTTATCAACAAAAATAGTAGATGTGCTGAAGGTCCATGTTTTGAAATTATATCGAACTATACAGAGTGCTGCATAACTCCGTTATAAACCAAACATATGATTTTTCAAATGGAAACCCGAATTCGGATTGGTTACATTTTTTCGAAGCATTTGATATAAGGTTTTGCCACGTTATACAGAATCCTTCAAACGATATTGACACGTTTATGTGAAAAATCGTAGGCAAATCAACGCTCTGTAGCTTGTTGTACGTTAAAGAAAAAAAATGTATTTTGCCAAACAGAGTTTTGTAATATGATGCAATATCTCCGTATCCTATTAAATTTCAATTATATTATTTCTTGTATACAGGGTGAACGGAAAATCGAACCTGTCATTTTCTTTCTTATTTCAAATAGAACCCCCTGTATTTTATAGCAAAAATAGAATCTTCGATTATGTAACTTTAATTTTTGTCAAGCATTCCCTATACCCAAAGTATATAAAAACACAGTTATTTTGTAATATTTACTGTAAAATATAACTACTGACCTATTATGTGAAAGCATTAAACGTTGTATGTAACAAAAAATCCTAATTAATAATAAATTTTAATGAACAATTGATTCTAAACAAAACTAGCCACCAAAAGTATAATCCCAATGGATACATAAAAAACAAAATTAAATTTTTTTTATAAAAATACCTTTTGGTCCCCCACGACTGACACGCTTGTGATGGATCTGAAAAAAATTTATTTACTGTTTATTGATTATGCCAAGTTTGAATATTTTAAGTAACGGTATTTTTGAATAATTTGAAGAGAACTCATATGAGGTCGTCTTCTTCAAATGGATGTTGCTCCCTTAGGAAGTATTTTCGGATTAAGGTAATTTGAGCTAAATCGACCTAAAATCACCTCTAGTAACTGTAGTTTCCGTTTGGCAGGAGAATTTCTGAATACAGGGTGTATTCTTATCTACCTTACAGAGATCATTTTAAAACAGAAATAGACCGTCAGCCCGCTGCAAAAAAGCGTGATGATAGTTAAACGTATGCCTCCTTGAGATTCGGCAATTTTGCTCATTTTCATTAAGGGGCATCTACCAAATTCGACCTTGCACAATTATGCTTTGTATATTTTTTTGTTTCCCTACGTCCTCACGTTTAAGTTCACATAACGAAAATTTTATTAGAAATATGAAAGCTCCGCAACAAGCGGTCCAAGCGGATTTTGGTTCACGTACTACTCTATAAGCTTCGTCAGTATTGAACTGGGAGAACGCCGAGACCGGCGAGCGTTGTATCAACAATGGAACAGCACGCGACTACCGAAGCAGAGAGACAATGTCAGTCATAGAAGGATAGAAAAGCGAGCGATGGATTTTTATCCGATATTTTAGTGGTAGCAACCGAATTTCAATAAGGAATTGTACGGTCATAAGTAATTTGAGGATTCTGAGATTTTTATATAGTAATCATAAAGCTTCAAATTAGACTTCTTATCAATTAGTTTTTCCATTTAATCCATATTTAATTCTTTACAAGGGCTCAAACTTTGCTTAATATGTGTAATTTCCTCTTGATTCGTATTTTTTTCAACAAAATTTGGTTAGCATTTCAAAGTTTTTATTCGATGAGAACTCTATGTTCAACATTAATCTACATGATATTTTATTTATATATATATATATATATATATATATATATATATATATATATATATATATATTTATATATATTAAATATATACAATATATTTATATATATTGGCACCCGTATACACCTGTATCGATTGGAAGGGTATTGGCAATGATATGATCTAGTAATAATATAATTTTTAACACTTTTAAGGGCGTGTGCCAACCCAACTAAAATTGCAAAATGCAATTTTTTCTTGCAATGAACAATTAAATTATCTGTCGTTTCCCCCATGGGCAAATATTTATTTCGCTTGATTGTTAATGAAAATGAGCAAAATTCATCACGCTTTTTTGCAGCGGGCTGACGGTCTAATAGTTTTACTTCCAGTATTCGCTCCGTAGAGCTCATTGGTATTCTTCAAACTCTGTACTCACTCACACCTGCATATTCTGCACAGATTATCTTCCATCCACTTTATCCAAAAACAGATGAACTGGTGGAATTCCGAAAGTATCATTTCGTCCATAAGATGGATTGGTTTGCATCACAAGGTGCATTACATAACAGGTCTGTTCTCACAAGCATCACAGACAGTCTTTGACAATCCGGATTCGGCGCAAAGACCCTAAAGTCTTCTCGGGAGAACGTTTTAGGGTCTTTGCGCCGAATCCGGATTGTCAAAGACTGTCTGTGATGCTTGTGAGAACAGACCTTGTGCAGTTAAAGACGCTTCCTATTCAGACTTGATCACTGAAAATATACAGCTCTACAAGGATTTCAAAGCATTCTTCACAGTTTCAATACGATATTCCTGGGAATTTCACTGGTTTCAAACGATTACTACTATACTCGTCTCTAATAATTAATTGTTTTATCTTATTGTCAATTCTATTCTTCAATTACTTGTTTTTTTTTCAATATAAACCTTCGATTTTCTTTGTCACCAGAAAAATAAATTTAATGGATCTGGTGAATTAGATGTGATTTTTTTTTATAATTAATGAACTAGTCAAATTTTGCTTGAATATATTCCCCTTTACACAAATTTCTGTAATTTTTTAAATTTGAGAATGTGTTTCGAATTTTTCTTCTCTATCTGTTCTTAATTATATGTTTTCAACTTTTCTATTCAACTATTTCACTTGATACATACACTTGTCTAATATTCTTGATAACTCGTAGATCATTTAAAGGTTAGCTCTTATGCTTAGTATAAATAGTGCCTGTACTGAATTTCGCTCTAAATATATATATTTTTCAATAAAATCTAGTTCACTTGGTATACCTATGAAGATATTTATTAATATTATTAATTTTATTATCATGTATTAATTTTGATTTAAAAAAATATATTCTGAGCATTTGAAAATGTCTTTGAATTAATTTTATCTTCACAGTTTACCCAAAAAACATTTCTTCTAACTAAAATATAGTGGGTATAGGTATTTTTTATTGTTGTTGTTTGTTAAAAGGTTTCCAGCGTCTCAAATATTTTTCTTAATATAATATAATTAAAAATAAAGTTTGGATATGAAAATAATGTTCCACAAAATAAATGTTTGAAATATTTTGCATGTATAACTGACAATGGACCAGTGTTTAAAAAATTATTTTGGGGGACATTCTAACATTTTCTAGGTTTTAACATTCTAAAATTAAGGCTTTTAATATTTTATTCAATTTTATTAAAATGTGGTAAAATTCCAGCTTTCTTAGATTTCAACTGTCATATAAAATTGAGTTTGCTACGAAATAGTACATTGTGTCACAAGGACAAAAAATGTGCTTTAGCAGCCCAAGACTAGCGACTTAACATAGGTTATAGTTAGTTAGTTATAGTTACACTTACATTAATAAAATTTGGAGGGTGAAAATAAAGTGTTGTAAACTCCTCTACGAATGGTAACAGGTGACATAATAGTAATGGATGACGTACAGTGCCACTCGTTTGAAAGGCATTGACATTGGCTACATAGACATATTAATTTTGTTTGGGTTTAAACTAATTTTGACGGATAAATTAAATAAATACCAAAATTATCATTTCACATGTATATATTGGAGATTTTTCAGTCCGCCTCTGGTTAGTTGTCAAAAAAATTGACGTTTTTAATGTAATAGTAGTTGTTGCTTTGCAAATTTTTTCTAAATAGCTTAAATATTCAATTTTATTATTGTTTAACGAGACGTTTAAGAGTTTACATAGGCAAAATGGTACGTACTCAAGCCGACAAAGTAGCAGCTATCTTAATAATAGGTGAATCTAGAAAGAATCTCCATGAAGCGGAACGTTTATTTAATGAGAGATTCCCAGATCGCCCTATCTCGAGAACTTATTTGAGGGAGCTTCTTCACAAGTTTGAGAGTGTTGGCTAAAAATAAATTTCATCCATACAAGTTAAAAATGGTGCACCACCTTTCGGATGACGACCCCGACAGAAGACTCGAATTCTGTGAATGTATGACAAATAAAATTAGTCAAAACCCAAATTACACAAAAACAATTTGTTTTAGTGACGAAAGTACTTTTTGCCTCAATGAAAATGTGAATACACGAAATGTAAGGTATTGGAGTGACACAAATCCTCACATCTTTCGAGAACAGCATACCCAATTTCCAGAAAAGGTCAATGTTTGATCTGACACCATTAGATTTTTTTCTATGGGAGTACTTGAAATCCAAGGTTTTTACTACGGCACCAGATAGCATTGGCGTTTTGAAAGAAAGAATTATTGAAGAATGCAATGCAATATCAGCTGACACATTCGAACGAGTACGACAAGAGTTTACTAATAGGATGTATTACTGTCAGGAAGTAGACGGAGCACATTTCGAACACTTGCTATAAGAATCCATTGTTGATATTTCATTATATAATTTAAAAAAAATAATTCCAATAATTTTTGTATTTATTTAATTTATCCGTCAAAATTAGTTTAAACCCAAACAAAATTAATATGGCCTTTCAAGCGAGATATTACTTGCCATAAGGTCCTATTTAAAATTATTGGCCAGAGTGGCACTGTGACGTCATCTATTACTATTACGTCACCTGTTACCATTCGTAGAGAATTTTACAACACTTTATTTTCACCCTCCAAATTTTATTAATGTCAGTGTAGCCGTTCAAAAGATACGAGGGGGGAGGGGACTTTCTTAACAAAAAATTATAGACTGACTGGTTAATAGACGGTTCTATATCTTTTGTTACTATAAAAAGATACATTTTATGTCCGGGTAGTTTATAATTCGTGTTCCGTCCATATTGTAATGATAATTGATTTCACACACCTATTAAAACAAATTTAATTTTTAGGATACCTCTAACACTGAACAACCGTTGATGTCAGCACTAGTTCCAGAATTAGACAATCTACATATGTTAGAAGATACAAAAACAGAGAAAAGATCTCAGTTTATAAGAAATGCTTTAAACCTCTTAGACCCCGAAGGTACATCTTTTGCTTCGTTGATGGATTTAACCCAACAGGATTTCGATGTTAATGCCCCCGTCTGTAGCAACCTTCTGCAGGGAAAGGATCTGCTAACTGCCTTAGATATCAACTTGGGCGCTATTTAGCCTGCACCGCATAATATATTATTAGAGTTGGATATTCAAGAATCAATTACAGATAATTATTATTGGATGAGGGTATTCCGAAGATAACAAACACTCTGGGTGAAACATATTCATCTTTTCTAGAATTTAAATTGTAATAACAATAAATATTTTTAAATGAATATTTTATGTATAAGATCTTTTATATTTGTAGTTTAAATATAGAGCATTGTTTTACAATAAAATATTATATAGACTATGGATACTTTTAATTTCTTGTCAAAGCGTCAACAGTTCCAAACATCCTCAAATGTAAGTTGCGGACAATCCCAGGAGTCGCGTTTGAATTGAAAAGAAAAAGAAAACTTTATCGTATACTCCATTCCAAAATATTTCGACTTGATGATTCAAAACTCAAACCGGTTATGGTTGAAATAATACCCTTCTTGGTGTGCGTCATCGATTGTTAATCTCCTTCTATCACATTATGTAGGAAAAAATGGAGAAAAGGCAGGTCTGTGATTAATCATAATCAAAATATCACAATAATGAACCGTTTGAATGTTTTACAAACGTTAACCTTAATCTTTGACTTACAAAAATTTGATTGGTTGATGTTTACATTACGCGCCAGCGCAACATATCAATCGGGAGCTCAAAGTACTATGAAGGCGTTACTTTCGTAGCGGCAATGTGTCTTACGTCTTTTTCTACTGTCACACTGACAGTTTTTGTCAGGTGTGTACTTTGTTGCTTGGGGGGCGTCCATTAATTACGTGAGGTGTTCTAGGGGGGGAGGGGGTCAAGCTAAATCTTTCCAAATCTCACTTAAGGGGGATGGGGGGTCTTGGCAAATATGACGTAATTATTTTTCTCGCAGAAAACGGTGTAAAGCTGCATTTAAAAAAAATTACGTTAATATTCACAAATACTAGTCTTTGCTAGTCTTCAATGAAAGTAGGTAATAGAACAAATTTTTTTTCTCTCAATAACCAACAAGTTTACAGTCCAAATAAAGGTTTTATATAATCTCGCGTGAGATAAGGGGAGGGGGGAGGGAGTTAAGGAAAATTTCACGATATCTCACCAAGGGGGGAGAGGGGGTCGAAAAATTCTTAAAAACGACTCACGTAATTAATGGTCAATGATTATTTATGAAAAGTGAATATTAATCTTAATGTTATATTTATCTAAAAAATACAAAAATATGCCTAGATACACGAAAAAACATCAGCATTTTCAAAGTTCTGAAATATTTTCAGTTAGAAAAAGATGCTGGTAATTATTGATTTCATAGCCTTTCCGAATTTGGCTGAATACGATCCTGATGATTTTATTTATCAAATTTAAGGTTAGCTATATGTCAAAATAGCAAATAAAATAAACGACATGCCGAAAACACGGATATACGTCACAATCGATGACGCACACCAAGAAGGGTATTATTTCAACTATATAACGAATGTCAAATGATGACGACATATTGAATAACCAGTGATAAAAAAATCACTATAAAGCAGAGCCACCTATACTCATCGTGTAATAGAGAAGAAGGTATGCTCCCACGGAAGAAGAATTTTCGTCATGTTCTGCGCACCATATTACCAATCATTTGTTTAATGCTTTGAATGACTGTCACATAGACAAAATAATATATTATATTTCTCTATGGACTGTCGTGACTATAACCTACACAACCAAATATTACTTGTTGTAATCGTTCATTTTTGTAATAAATTGTGAACTCTGAACATTGGAACATTAAGTGAGTGTCTTTATTGTTAAATAAATATTTTGTCTCTTGTTTTCGTTTCAAACTCAGTTATTTGTCAATCGTTTGATTTCGCGCGTTATTTTCTGATTGGCTGATTTTTCAATATGGCGGCGTTTTGTAAGTTTTTTTTTATTGGTCGTGCGCGGTAACACACCTTGTTCTCTATTATACCATGCCTATAGTCGATTCGTGCTAAGCGATACGCCCTCTTGCGGACAGTGAGAGAACCGAGCTAAAAGCCATTGTCTTTGTTGTTGTCTATGATAAAACATAGAGCTTCAGTTGTGATTGTTAATTTTTTTGTGTTTATATTATATTGTTGGAGATTTTTGAAATGAACCAGTATTGCTGTGTCCCTCAGTGTTCATCTTGGATAATGGCTGTTGAAGGTTTCTATCTAAAATATGATTTTAGATGATTTTTGGTATAGAATTTTCATTACACCTATCATACATTGTATCATAAAAGTTCATTTTGCCAGAGAGTGTCTGGCATTGTGGATTGTTGTACAAACTACAACAAATGAAGTGCCCGGAATACCTGCTACTAATAATAAAAAATTACCTCAGTGACAGAACAATACAAATAAAAGTTGAAGTAAACTTAACTTCAACAAAAATGTGGAGATAGCAAAGAAAAAATGTATTAGATGAGGAAAACACTTTCGAAGCATAACATACCAAAACATGGGCGTAAGTAAGAAAACTGCAGCACACATATACAAAAGTATCTGTAGATCGATACTCGAGTATAGCCATTTAGTATACCAAACAACAAGAAGACCCATATGGAAAAAATTACAGACAGCAGAGACAACAACTTTAAGAGCCATCACAAAAATAAGACATCCATCAAACCCTCTCCACAATCCATCAAACAAACTTCTATACAAAACCACAAAGGTACAGCCACTGAAGGATAGAATGACAACTCTGTCCCAAACATTCTCAAAGCGGACGCATAATAAAGAAATAATGGACAAACTATGCATTGAATGAGATCACACACAACAGTTGAAACGAAAATATCCTAATAAGACAGTTTGGGAAGTGGTAAATAGTCACTGAAGGATAGTGAAAATTCTGGCAATAACTGTCAACTTTTTTATTTTCTAATTAATAATTATTATTTTTATTACACAAAATATTACTTTAATTACTATTAAGTATATTATAACAAACAATGTAAATAATACTGGCTGAAGGACATCGGTAGATGGCCATTTGGTTGTACCAATAAATTACGTTTATTATTATTATTTTAAATTCAAAGTTCAGACTAATAAGGATTAGCAGGCTTTTCTCGAAATGGACTATTTACTGTGACCAAATATGATTTGCATTTTTGAAACTATTATACAGAATGTAGCACCACTAGACAACATAATACTCATATTTTGATGCAAACTATATATCATATATTTTCAATACAATACAAGCTGGCTGAATGACGTGTCCAAGCAAAATAAAAATAAAAAAAACAATACAATACAATAGTATCCTACTCATAGACACTATTTTTTCAATTGCGTTCTTCCGTTATTATTTTCTGAAACAAAACTTTGTGGATGAAATGAAAACAAATAAAAAGAGTTGCTAGTTTATTGTTCACAGCAAAAATGCAACATTTTTTGGAAATAGTTCTTTTTTACAGTGGTTAACATATTTAAAGTAAAATCAAACTCGATTTCCATAATTAAAACACTGTCATCATAAGATGCATATATAACAAAATATGTTTTGCTAAAATTCAAAATAGCCATGCCCATTTGTATTTGTGATAATACTTATGTTTGTTTTTTCAATTTATATTTTCCATTTTCCAGAAAAATATATTTTATATTGGGTATTGTGTCCAAAACAGTTTTTGTTTTACCTAAAAAAAATATAAAATTATATAGGTACCTACTTGTATTTCTTAAATAAAATATCTTACCTTCAAAAACGCATTTTATTTCTAAAAGATATATGGGCTTATCCTCATCAAAAATAACTCCATCAGGAGAGTAGCCTAGCCATTCGTTTGCTGCTGGGATAACAAATCCACAACTTTCATGTGAGATATTGTTACAAATATTTCTCTGGCAGTACTTTCATATTGCATTTCATGTTTTACATATTTATTTGTAAATGGAACTGGACAAAAGTACCTTAACGCCTTGGTTTTCCAATCTGATTTTGAGTAAGTAAAAATTTCATAACAGCGGCTACCTGTTATTCTATACTTCCTCATTTTTTTCCATTCCGCTTAATGCTGTGGAATATTAACACATGCTTCTAGATCATCACTACATAAATTAGCCAACACTTGTGCACAACAATCTTTTTCAAGGGTAATACTAACTGACGCCAAGTACATCATTATAATTGATTCATACGAGTTTCTTAAAATCTCTGTCAAATGGTACTTATAAGAAGCTGTATCATTTATTTTGTCAATTTCCTGTACATCTACTTCCTCTATATTTCAACGCCCTAGTCTAGAACATCAAATATTAATCACTATTTGAATTTAAGTCTTTAAATAATTACAAACCTGTGCTTGACAATAGCTGAATCTGGCAGTAACTTGCAAAAAGAGTTTAAGACAACATCATCATCTACAGAAAGACTGACTTTTTTTATTTTATTTTGAAAACATGGTATTTCATCAACAGGTATTGGTTTGTATTTGTCTTTTGTCACATATTTTTGTGTTGACCAGATACTTTTTATCAGTTTTGGATACATACTCCAGTGACTCAACATCCTCCCTAAAACAGAAAAAGGAAAGCAGAAACAAGAAAAACTGAATTATTAATTAAATTATTCATATATTGTTAAAAATCACTCTTGCACGATTGCGCTTTTTTTTGGACCTTATACATTTGATGAGTAAGGCAGACACATGTTTACATCTGCCACTATTTCCAGCTTTGCACGAACATAACATGTGATCAATTCTAATGCAACTGGAAATTGATATTTTTCCTGATATTTCGTGAGGATTAGAATCCAAGGAACTAGATTGCAAACACAGACCATACAAATAAATGCTATCACTATTGACTTCCGATTTTCCTGCAAAAATTAAATGTCCTGCATTAATCACATTTTCACCTTCTACCACGCATTTAGAAGTTGTAGAGCCATCTCATATATCATATATTCCAAAATGCTTAGCTTCATTTCTAAAAATAAAAAGTATTTTTTAAAAGGAGTTATGGTTTTCACTTTTTATTGAGTCGCTTACCTGACACTAGATACTAAACTACCTACAAGTAAATAAAAATGTATATGTCTTTCAAATGATCTAAATCTAATAAAATAATACAAATGTTCCTTAAAAAATATCTAAAAAAGCACTAAAAAGGACCGATTTTATAATACAACACAAACGTAAACAATACTTCAATGGTACTTAGCTAGCTTTCAGCTCGCACCGTCATGGCGCTGCGATCTTAACCCGAGTTGTCTATACTTACAGCAGTGATGGGTAATGTTAATATCCACCCATGTTATTAGTTTTTAGCGTTAATCAACGCTAAGTTGAAAATTGTCTTAAATTAACCAGGGTAGACAATTTAGGGGGATACTTGGAGTTGGAGAAAACGCATTTTCTATCTCGCGGACATCAGGAGTTTGCGCAGTAATTTTTCCAGGTCTATTAAATAACATTGCGCAGACTCTTGACTTCGATGACTTCTGATTTTGGAGCTTTTATTTACATCTCAAATGAGCTTTTTGTAATATTGGGCAAAACACAAATATCTGATAAACAATTTTTTTGGTTAAAAATTGATAGTTAATTACTAGTTATTAACCAATGACCGGACGGTATGTAATTGTTATCCCCACTACCAGTAACTGGAAAAGATCGCTAAAACACAAACGGTGGTAAAACGGTTAACACTTAATTTGACATATTTTATATTTGGTTATCTAGGGTTTGTTTTCGTTTTGTTCGTTCTTGTTTCTTGTTGGAAAAATTAAAAAAATGGAATTAAATCTTCAGTTACTTCCAGTAATTTGGGAGCTAATTGTTGAGGAAAACTTGTTTTTAATAAACAATGCTCTTTCAATTAAAAATAATATCGATGTTTACTTAACGTCAGCAATAATAAGAGAGAAACACAAAAAATGAATGAATTTGCTTGGCTTGATAATTACAACAACACTGCGTTTTACGAATTATTTAAATTAAAAAAATCTACATTTCAAAAACTTCTTGAAAATTTATTAAGGATCGACAGAGAAAAAATTCCATTGTTTTTCAATAAGCAAATCAAATGTTCAGCTGACTTCTTTCAAATAGTTAACAAGCTAATTTTTGTTTCACAATTAGACTACGACCATAGAATAATACTTATAAACTACTAGGTACGACGATGTGACACTGACACATATATGTTTCATGTTTGTAAACAAAATTTTCAGTAACCGCCAGTAACCTACCTCTTGACTTGTTGAAATGTTTCAGATCAACGGTATCAAACAATGACGTCAGCATATTTCGTCACAACACCTTCCCCTATGATACCGTTGGACGCTAAAACAACACGGTTAGTGTTCGGTTACTGAATCACTTCAACGGTATCCTCGCTAAAACTGCCTTACTGACTTACAGGAATTATAAAAAGTCATAACCGGTTGTTTGCTTCAAAACGGTTTTTGTGTCGTGTTGAAAATGTCTGTCACTTAGCCATTGATATGTAGACCCATAGATAAAACTGTGAATGTATCGATATCGATGGTGTTTAGTGCAAATAAAAGAAGAAGAAAAAAAGAAAGTAGATTCAGTGTCGTTAAAAATTTGTTTATTTTTTTAATTTAATTTTAATTTATTTTCACTATTTTAAGTGTGAAAATGTCTCCCGAAACTAGTGGTAATCCACCAAGTATTGTTAGACGTAAAAAGAATCTCAAAAAAAATCTAAACCAAAATGGAAATTCTTTTGAACTCAATTCAACTTCTCATTGCAACTACTTCCCAGATCCGTCCCACGCCTATTACTTGAATTTACCAAATGTTCCAAATTGCTCTACGACAAATAGTCATAATAGGCAACATTTAATGTCTTTATCAAATCATTCTTTAAATTGTGGAAGTTGTTTGTCCAATATAAGTACTTTTAAAAATCATTTGCCTGACTTTACCGAGGATATAGAATACTCAAGCTTACCTGCAGTTCATATGGAACCCGATGAAACCACAATGCAGAGACGTTTTTCAGATCCTGGTTTGCCCAATGATAGTGATTCCAGTACAAATTCTATTGATGAACGTGTTCTGCGAAAATTAAGATCTCGGGTTAGTTCTTTAGAAGAAAGCAAACACCGATTATCTAAAGAAGTAATGGAGTTAAAAATAGAAGTTAATATGTTGAAGCAGCAAAGTAATTTTAAACACTATGATAGAGAATATGAGCCTGGAATAATAGCAGATGTGATTAGAGAAGTTAGAGATGCTGCTAGAGTCCGAGAAGATGCCTTTTTGGCAAGAGTCAAGCATTTATTAGAGGAACACCAACAGCAACTCAGTTTGGTAAGCTTCTTTATATACCTGTAATAGTGTTATTCGAATATCTTTTTTTACTTATACCATATCAAATCAACTAGAGTCTCATTCTGAAGTATGTTCATGAAATATAAATCTTTGTACCTATTTTACGTTATTTTCTGTGTCTTCACATTCGTCTTGTACTTGATGAACTGTTCCTTTTCGCAACTTCTTCATACAAACATGATTTAAATGACGAAATTTGGTATATTTGGAATTTTCATGTCTACAGGCATTGCCTACGTATGTATGCAACTACTGTATCAACACATTTTTCAAATTTCAAATCTGTACAACATGATCCCCGAAGTCTACAAAACGGTACCCATTTCTCAATTTAAACTTAATCTTAAGAAGTCTCTACTTACCTAATAATAGCATAATATTGAAATTATAAGCTAATCAGATAAAACTGGCCTTGTTCATTTTAATATTTACCAAATTAGGTTACTTAACTTTTGTTATTTGAGCATGTAAGAAATTATTGTAAGTAAAGAATATTGAATCTTTAGTTTTGCGGTTGCGTGGAAGAGCGCCACTTAGCTGGTGCTTCTCGTATGAGCGTAAGAGCGAACGTCGCCTTTGCATGTATTGTATTTTTATAACACAGCAATAAAGTCATTTATTATTATTATTATTATTATTATTATTTATTGTCAGGTTCTTTGAGTTGTATATTTAATCTTTCGATAAGATTTGAGCTTCTCAAACAACTAATAAACTGCAGTCGCAAATTCGCATCGGACGCTGAAGCCTTGCAAGTGTCACAAATAAACTTACAATTTGCAGAGAACTTTTTTATTGACTGAACGGAGATTGAGATGATTTGTGGCAAAGCTCCTCGCGAAATAATTTTGGTGCACGGTCAATAATAATAGTCTTCACCACCTTGGTGAATAATATACTATTATATTATGCTGAGAGGATTTATGATTTTAAATATAAACTGGAATTTTCTTTTTCAGAACCATATGCACTTTTTAGCAGAGAAACACAAAAATAATGATAGAATATCCAAGCTAGAAGAACAGTTGAAAACTTTTAGTATAACTAACCATAGGTAAGTCAATATTTCTCATATAATGCTATTGGATTTATTGAAATGATGTGCTAAATTAAATATGCTCATTTTACTTTTGAAGAGCTATCCCAAATAGAAATATGTAATACATCTGACGTTATAGATAAACAATTTGCATATTCCTCGGTGGTCGAGTAGTAAGCAAACCAGACTCTCACGCGGTAGACCCGGGTTCGATTCCCCGTGAAGAAATTTTTTTTATTAATTTTATTTTTAAATAATTATTTTGCTTGATATTAATAACGACAACAGGTAGACGTCTGAAATATTTAGCAGAATATTTATTATTATAGATAATGGTACGGTACCCTTCACGTATATTTAAAAAGGGAGACCGTAGCATTATACAAATTTGACATTCAAGAACTGTACGTTTACTACAAAAAAATTAGTGGAAAGATAAAATTGAATTGTTAAATTTTCAATTTGAAGATTACAGTTTATAGAAATTTTTATTTTCTAGATTTTTTCTTGAGTGGGTCGTAGAAAAAATATGCTGTTCGACTTGTGTGGATTGTCCATATCGCACTTGAACAATTGAGCACTCCGCCTACGGCGTCGTGCTCAATCTTCGTCCTCGTGCGATATGGCCATCATATCCACACTAGTTGCACAAACTACTATTTCTATCAAAATATGCCCTTTTACATTTAAAAACAACTTGCCAAATGTCAAATCAATATATCCATCCATTTTAAAGTTATCGAATTAAAACATTCAAGTTCTCAAAATTTCAACACCCTGTATTTCGAAAAGTAAATGTGCTAGACCCCTTAATCCTCATATCATTTTGTCCAATTTTACGAGAGGAATCTACATGCAAACGTTGTAATTACCCTTAACGTTCGAGATGCTTACACCATTTTTTTGCGCGATCGTATTGAAATAAGTTCAGAATAAAATAATTTAAATTTCTTCGAAATCAACGAAATGTCAAAAGTGACATTTATACTTCTCGATCAGTTTAATATATATTTTGCATTTTGGTGAAATTGTTTTTATGCTATTTATTACTTTTCGACGTCTGAACGGTAAGTAAATCACTTACCGACGTGTTGAACTTAGAAACCAGTAAACACAATCTACCGTCCTGACAACCGATGCTGTAAATAAACAAAAAAGGCGCAAAAAAAGTATGGAAATAATAGTGAAAATTTATCCGAACAAATTCAAGTAGATCACCAGCACTGCGAATACCAGCTTTGCATAGAATTTTAATATAGCATCGGTGGTTCAGTGGTAGAATGCTCGCATTCCACGCGGCGGCCCGGGTTCGATTCCCGGCTGAAGCATATGAATCGCTGCTTCGTAAACGAGAGAGAGACTCAGGAGAGAGCACACGCACGCAAGCAAGGCACATAAGGAAGCAACATAACGTAACGTAACGGACAAATCTTTTGCGTCGCGACCCCCGTTCGCTCAAACATAACCTGACGTAAAGAACTAAAGTTCCAAAAAGGTGTTGGGCTTAACGGCTGATTTGAAATGAAGGCTTCTGTTCCTGGGATTCCGTCGTAGGTGACGTGTCTATCAGTTCGTATAGTAAACGCAATGGAATATCCCTAAGTCAATACCTTGGGAGCGGGAATATAAGGAAAGGGCGAAAGTCAATACCTTCCGCTCTCTATCGGTTTTCGGGATGTACGCTGAGTCAATACCATCAGCGAGGATAGAGTATCCCTAAGTCAGTACCTTAGGGACAGGAGTTTCAAAGGATTACGAAAGTCAGTACTTTTCGTGAGGATAGAATATCCCTAAGTCAGTACCTTAGGGACAGGAACTTCGGAGGCGTACGAAAGTCAGTACCTTTCGTACATAAACGGTTCAGGATTTTCACTGGAGTCAATACCTTCAGCGCAGACAGGTCAATATCCTGCTGAACGGGGAGAGGGATTGTCGACAAGTCAGTATCTTGCCAACAGGAGTAAGGAAGCCCACACCTCGCTATACTGCGCTATACACACACACACACACCCGTCCCTTCCAGGATGCACTCCTCTAGGAGCAATGCATCCCGGGAAGAACATTCCTCCACCCCCTATCTGCTGGGCTTGTCCATCTTCTTTTCTTGGTTTATGGAAAAGTTCTGGCGTTCATCTTTTCTTCTCGAGGTAGTGATAGTCACTTTTCTCTCGCTGGTCTTCTTGATTTTTCGTCGCTCGCGGGGTGTGTGCATGTCGCTGCCTCAAAAAGGTACAAATCCTTATCCGACGTACTGCGACTAAAGACGACCTTGGAGAGTGGATCCACTTGTTAAAGCTGGCCTTACTAGCTTTCCTGCCGGTCTTTTCTATGGACAGGCAGGATCTCTAAGTAAGTGGTCTTCTTTTACTTACCTGTTGGTGTTTGTCCTCATTGCTGTCCTTATTCTAGCTGTTTCCTTGGTCGTGCGTGTTTGTTATAGTCTTCTCTGGTATATTCCGTGAGTTCTCTCAGTTGAGTGTTTGGGTGTGTCCTCAGTTCTTCGAATCTTCTCCTGGCTTTGGCTTTCATGACTTCGATGATCTTCTTCTGGTCTAATTCCCGATAGAGCTGATCGTTCCGGACGTAGTATGGTGCGTCTGTGGCTTGTCTCAGGCAGATGTTTTGCTGAGCTTGTACCTACTTTCGTGTGTGCTTGGCGCTGCGTGTCCCCAGGCTATGAGGCATACATCAGGATGGGTAGGATGATTGCGTTGATCAGCTTAATCTTCGTTTTTAGCTCCAGGTTGGATTTCCGGCCTATGAGTTCAGCCAGTCGTCCTCTAGCTTGTCTTGCTTTGTTGACTGCGTATTCGACGTGTTCTCTGAAGGTCAATCCTTGGTCCAAGATGAATCCTAGGTACTTCGCTTTGTTACTCCATTGTACTTCCTGTCCTGACACTTCGATGTTTTCTTCTGGTATTTTCCTCCTCTTCTTGAAGTAGACTGCTTGGGTTTTCTCTGCATTGACCTTTATCTTCCACGTCGTACACCAGTCGTCTATGCTTTCAACGGCTTCTTGTAGTCGTTGTGTCACCATAGCTGGTTGAGTGCTTCTTGTCACTATGGCTGTGTCATCTGCGTAGAGGGCCATCATGGTGTTGTTCGTCTTAGGAATGTCCGCCGTGTATATGTTGTAGAGCAGTGCTGACAGTACTGCTCCTTGTGGAACTCCTGCTTCTGTAACTCCCAGTTCGGATTTGGTTGGTCCTATCTTGATCCTGAATGTCCTGTCCTTCAAGTAGCTGTTGACTAGTTTGGTGAGTGACGTCGTGTATCCTGCTTCTTTCATCTTGTAGATCAGACCTTCGTGCCAGACTCTGTCGAAGGCTTTGCTGATGTCCAAGAAGATGGCTCCTGTTGATTGGTTCCAGTTGAATCCTTGTGTTGTGTATTCCACTAGTTTCAATACTTGGTCTTCTGCTGCGTGGTGTTTTCTAAATCCGAACTGTTCTTCTGGCAGTATTCCTATTGCTCTTGTCTCCTCTTGTAGTTTGTTTAGAATGACCCTCTCGGCTATCTTACTCATCGTTGGGAGTAGGCTGATGGGTCGGTAGTTCTGAGGAAATTTTGGGCTTTTGTTCAGCATCACTACTTCGGCTTCTTTCCATGCCTTTGGAAAGTGCTTGGTCCTAAGTATTCCATTGATGATGGCTGTCAGGAATACCAGTCCTCGCTTTGGCAGGTGTTTCAGCGCGTTGTTGCTGATGCCGTCTTTGCCCGGCGCCTTTTTGATCTTCCTCCCTCGGATGATGTAGGCTACTTCTTCAGGTGTGGTATAACCTAAGTTCTCGTTGTTATCTTCGTTGTTGAGGTAGTTGTTCACTGTCTCTTCGACCTGATCTGTGAAGTCCATGTCTTCGTTTGGGAAGTCGTTCAGGGTGAACTGGAGCTCCATTTTTCTTCTGAAGGCTTCTGCTTTCTCTTCGTCTGTTTCTGCCATTCCGTTGTCTCCGTGTAGGGGTGGTATTGGTTTCCTGTCTTGTCTAAGGAGTTTTGCTAGCTTCCATAGTCCTGGTTGATCTATTGGTAGTTCATCTAGTATGTTTTTCCAGTTTTTGGATCGGTGTTCGGCTAGCAGTTCCTTGACTTCCTCGTGTAGTCGGTTGGATTCTCTTTTGTCTTCTGGTCTTTTGGTCCGGTTGGCTCGTCTTCTGGCTCTGTTTTTCTCTCTGATGAGTTGTTTCAGGTCTTCGGAGATGTTGCGCTGTACGACTCTCGGTCGTCCTTTTATATCTACCCTGGCTTGGTAAAAACAGCTTTGTATCGGACCATAGTCGTCTCTTAAACGATGTTTCAGGGGGATATCGTTACACATTGAAGGATAGTAATCGTCAATTTTCAGCTCATAAAACAGATATCCAAAATAGAAAATATAATGTAAAATTGGGGATATTGGAATGTATAGAAAACTACACTGTGTATACTCTACAAAACGCGACAAAAAGATTAATATTAACTTATTTATTATGCTCTGTAATTAATCTGTATGAAATGAGTAAAGTAATATTATAGCAGTTGGAATATTGTACTGAAACTGAATTGAAGGGGCGATCTAATCCTGTTTATTTAATGTCTTCGGTTGAATTTATTGTATCATGATAAGACATGTTCCAGTGTCCTATCAGCTTTGTACCGGCCGTATTCGTGAGGTAGGTTGAGAACGTTACTGATGCAATTTTATAGAAACGTTTATTAAGGACCGTCCTTAAATTACGTCACACGCATTCTATGACCTTTTAAACCCCCGGACCGTCCATGTATGTCATAGGTATGAGCCTAATTTTTGTTTTATTTTCTCCAATTACTTTTATATTAAAAACATAAGAAAGGAAAAAGAGGCGTCACAGATATCTTTGACTTTTTGGGCGATTTGAAATGAGATAAACAGGATTTAGCAATACAAATCAAGAGTGGCATAAACACCTGAGTGAATAATAGCCATTATATGCGAGTAGAATACTATACTTTGTTTACGACTATGAATTACCTGCTTAGGTATACATTTTTCACCAAACTAGAACACTATAGTTTGGTATAGTTTATTTGGTAAAATAAAATGAAGCTTATTACTTGTTATGCTGTTGAACAAATTATATATTTAATAAGTATTCTGTCTTATTCAGAAAGAATTAAGAAAATTGGTAAACAATTCAATATTCGAACTAGCTTTAAATCTAACGACACATTGAGATCTATACTTAAAAAAACGAAACCAAAAAATGAAGAACAATCTTCAAAAAATTGCATATATCAGATATCTTGTGAATGCGGCAAATTCTATTTAGGTGAAACATCTAGACCATTGAAAGTCCGAATAAGTGAACATAAAAAATATATCAAAGATAGGGAGTTCTTTAAGTCAGGAATTTGTAAACATGCTTGGGAAGAGAGGCATAAAATTCAATGGGATTCGACAAAAATAATATTGAAAGAGCCCAATAATAAAAGAAGAAAAATCAAAGAAAGTGCTTTAATACAACTAAATGCAGATAAATATGTAGTTGGTATTTCAGCCGAATGTAGTCAAATTTGGTTACCAATGTTAGAAAGAGAAACATTAACCTCGATTGTTAATGGCCCTCATTAATACACTTGTTGGTTAAATAACTATTATATTCTCACAATCTTTTTAGACAAGAAGAGAGTTTTTCATTGAATGGAAGTGGTTCAAACACAGGACAGGTGATGGAACTAGAAAGAGAAGCAATTGAATTAAGACGGGAACTCCAAGATACTAGAGCAAAAAAAGAAGCTTCAGATAATAAATTAATTCAGTAAGTAATAGTCTTTATCTACTCCTATTATATTATATACTAATTATTCAACTGCTTTTAAGCAGGTTATAGTATCTGTAAACGAACAGCGTGAGTTATAATAACTCACTGCTTATAACTCACTATAATAAATCGGAAATTCTTGAAGGTATTTACGAACCGAATATCAACGTGGCTCTGTACTCTGTACTTCTGTACAAGCACAAGCCGGATGGGGAGTAATGTCACTTGTGACACTTGATTAATTTTGACGTTTTCAAATTAAGTTAATACCGAATTCTTATTATTGTGAATTTTGTGCTGAAAAAGATGAATTCAGATAGTGAAGATGAATTATTATGTACACCGCCAGAAATAAGACAAATAGCTAATGTTACCATACAGAATTTATTGCCTGAAAAATCCCAAAACAAATATAGAAGTGTATACAAAAATTTTCAAGATTGGTGTAGCAGTAAGGACATTAGGTCATCGTTTACAGAAAACGTACTTTTGGCATATTTTACTGAACTTAGCACTAAATATAAAGCATCGTCTCTATGGACTTTCTACTCCATGCTAAGAAGCACACTCAACATAAATAATGGAATCAATATAGAGAATTATTTAAAATTACGTGCGTTTCTTAAACGTCAATCAGAGAAACATGTAGCTAAAAAGGCAAAAACATTTACGCCAGAACAACTTAATAATTTCATAAATGAAGCTCCTGATGAGAAATATCTGGCGACAAAGGTAGATCGATTTCACAATAATTCAATCGTTTTTATCATTATATAATTTATTTTAGGTTGCTTTAATAATGGGCATTATGGGTGCTTGTCGTGCAGCAGAATTATACTCTATGCAAATTACAGATTTAGAAGATCATGGATCTATTTTTATGGTCAGTGTACCAAATACAAAAACAAAAATTGCCAGAAAATTCACTGTTACGGGAAACTTTTATACCGTAGTTAAGAAATATTTAAATCTTCGTCCTACCGATATATCGCAAACGATATTATTCTTTAAATATCAAAATGGAAAATATCATTCACAAAGAATTGGCATTAATAAATTTGGAGCAATGGGGAAAGACATTGCTACATTTTTAAAATTACCCGACTGTAATTTATATACAGGGCATTGTTTTCGCCGCTCATCGGCAACTTTATTAGTAGATGCTGGAGGGGATATAACGGCACTGAAACGACATGGCGGTTGGCGATCAACTACTGTGGCTGAGGGGTACGTTGATGATTCCGAAAAAAATAAGAAAGATACCGCCAATAGAATATACAGTTCTATAACACCTCAACCAGTACCTACATCATCAACATATATGCAACAAACACAAAAAGAAACAATAAACTTCCATAATTCGGTCCCAAATATTCAGTTCACTGGTTGTTCAAACTTTACTGTTAATTTTATTAATAAACAAAATGAATAATCACAACTAAAGTTTTTAAAGCAATGTTATAGGTACCTATTAAGATTTGTTAATAAAGTTTTTGTCTGTACTTGTGTCTTAGTATTTATTGTTATAGTCGTAGATAAAGTATAGTATTCAACGAGCGGTAATGGTCATAACTCACTTGATGAATTACAGCACTCGCCTGCGGCTCGTGCTGCAAACTTCATCTGCGTGAGTTATGACCTACATTACCGCTCGTTAAATAATACACTATTTTATTCCTGAGCAATTTCGTGTAACAATAAATTGTATTGAAATTTCAAAAATATATTTCTTCTGATTTATTTTTGAAATTGAGTGTAACTACTCATGGGTCGCTTGAAAAGCTCGCGAAACGCCATTTTTCGGTCACAAGAAGAACTAAAATTTTTTGCTCAAATCTAATGTTTCATTTGTCACAGTAATACGTCAAATTCTTTTCAGTCTGGCAACTCGTTTTTTGTTTACAAGTGATCTGATGTTTCAGTGTGTTTTTAAAAATGGCCTTCTTGGTGTTCGTCATCGTTTGTGACGTATATCCGGGTTTTCGGCATGTCGTTAATTTTATTTTCTATTTTGACATATAGCTAACCTTACATTTTATAAATAAAATCATCAGGATCGTATTCAGCCAAATTCGAAAAGGCTATGACATTAATAATTACCAGCTTCTTTTTCTAACTGAAAATACTTGAGAACTTTCAAAATGCTGATGTTTTTCCGTGTATATAGGCATATTTTTGCATTATTTAAATAAATATAACAATAAGATTAATATTCACTTTTCATAAATAATAATTGACCGCAAACAACAAAGTACAGCCCTGACGAGAACTGTCAGTGGGACATTAGAAAAAGACGTAAGATACATTGCCGCTACTAAAGGTACGTCTGCATCCTATTTTGAATGCTGTAATTTTTCCCGATTGATAGGTCGCGCTTGCGCGTAATCTAAACATCAGCTAATCAAATTTTTCAAGTCAAAGATTAGGGTTAACATTTTTAATACATTTAAATGGTTCATTATTGTAATATTTTGATTAGGATTAATCACAGAGCTGAATTTTTTTCCATGTCTTTCAACGTAATGTGTTAAAAGGACATCGATGACGCTCACTAAAAAAGGTTATATGAGTTATATGAGTGAAAATGTGAAAAATGTATTCAAACAATATCTTTAACCAATCTAATTACTCATGACAATTTTTCCCAAATGCACCACTTCACCCTACCAAACTTAAAAATGGTTCGGTGATTAAATAGCTTCTTATTAACTAAAAATGACCAAATTGCAATATTTCTTCCTTCACTTAATTCCCACTAGAGCTTCAATCCAGATGTGTACTTCTGGATAGATGAAATTGATATTTTCAGCGTGTTTTCATCCTCTTCCTTTCCTTTTTAAGGCTTGTATGATATTGTCTCGACCACCAGGGAAAGACTCTTGTTGAATAGATGTGGTTTCCTATCAACAGAGGAGTAAGTTACTACTGGGCTCTAATATAATAGGTTTCCCCTGTCTCATTTTCGAGTTATAACGTTTCCAAGCTGATAAAATGTGATAATTTACGTTTGGAAGTTATTGAGATGGTTTCATAAAAAATTAAATCTTTCCCTAAAAACTTGAGTATATGCCGATAATGTATACGTTTTTGGAAAGGGGAAGAAATGGACTTTCAGATGGTATTAAAAAACCTAGGGTGTTGTATTTAAAATAAACTGATAATTTCGTTTCAAAAATGATCATTTTTTTTTCGGCGCTTTCGGGAAAAGATATACATTTGGCAAATATGTCAAAAAAAAATTTGAAGGAAATATGAGAAGTTAAGCGAATACTGCACATCTTTTTCCATTCTCGAGTAATAAGCCGTCAAAATTTGTTACTTTATAGTGGGACACCCTGTATTATATTCCACATATGAATACAATAATTATTATTGAAGCATTGTACTATGTGTATAGAACTTTTTATAACATTATATTGAAGAATAGACACATTTTTTTATATGCACGACATTTTATACCAACCATTATGCCATCTTTATATATATACACATAGATTCAAAAGTTTTGCATCACCTTCTTCGGATGCGAAGGAATTTTTTTGCGCTATCAATTTTTTGTTGGCTTGTTTATCAATGTTCACCATTTCAATATGTTCCATATTTATTGCAATATACAGATGTTTACAGTTTTTTTTTGTAAGATAACATTTTTATTGCGATCATTTTAACATTCAAGGCATTTGATTTTTACGATTTTAAGTGCAAACATGAATCGTCAAGTCATAAGTGAGATTGACCGTGCAAGAATAGTGGCTTTAGTTGAAGAAGGTCATTCTCAAAGGTTCGTGGCAAATAGAGTTGTCGTTTGACAAAGTGATGTGTCTCGTGTATGGAACCGGTATCTCCAGACCAATTCTCTTCGTGATTGACCTAGAAGCGGTAGAAAAGGCGTGTTACTAATCAGCGGCAGAACCGCTATATCCACTTAACTATCCGAAGAAACCCGACCATGGCAATACCAGCACTCCAAAGAGATATGAGACATGCGCTGGGAGTTCAAGTATCGATCTCGACATTACGAAGACGAATACTTGCGACAGGTTTGAGGTGTCGCTGACCAATAAGAGTGCCCAGACTACAACCTGAGCACAGAGTTCACCGACTACAGTGGGCTAAAGAACACGCGGCCTTGCCTGAAGAATTTTGGAATTCGGTGTTTTTTTCCGACGAGACAAGGATTTATTTGGTACAAAATAGCCATCGAATAGTGTGTGGCGGGATCCTACAAGAGTTGCTCAGCTTGCCCATGCTCGCCCCGTGCCGCCCTTCAGAGGAGGAAGTGCCATGTTTTGGGCTGGTATCATGTTGAATGATCGCACAGAATTAATTCATGTGGAGGGAACGATGACTGGTGATAGGTATCTCAGAGAGATTCTACATCCTCACGTGAGACTATGGAGCGCAGCTGTTGGCAATTCCTTCGTTTTTATGGACGATAACGCCCGACCTCATAGGACCAGAGCTGTAAATGAGTATCTTGAAACTGAAGGGATGAATCGTTTGAACTGGCCTGCCCTATCTCCTGACATGATTCCCTCCTAGAACATGTTTGAGACATGCTTGCCAGGGCAGTGGCAGCACGCAGAAATCCACCCAGGAGCTTGTTCATGCGGCCCAAGAAGAATGGCGAAATATTCCTCAACAGAATATCAATAATTTGGTAAACAGCAGGGGCAAGCGACTTCAAGCTTGCATAAATTCTAGAGGTGGAAATACTCTTTATTAAAAGTTCTCATGCAGGTTCTCACTCAACCTTTTCTTTAAAAAGAATCAATTTGTATTTAATTTATTTAATTTCTAAGAATACTTTTTTACTTTTTATGTTTAAAGCAAGTTTATTATTGGATAATAAAATTTTTGGACAAATATACACGTTTTTTTTTTATTGAAACTAATTATTTGATTAATCTCTGATCTATTTATAATGAACACTTTTTTTTTCGGAGATTTAGGATGATGCAAAACTTTTAAATCTATGTGTATATATATATATATATTCATGTACTCGTATTTATATTGTCTAATTTTCAGGTTAGAAAAGAAACTTTCAAATCTAATACGCAATAGTGACATAAATACGTCAGATGCATCAGACGACACCAAATCGGCATCAATAGAAAGTCTCAGCACCAGTGTAATCACAAACATATCATCATCCGCATCACAAAGCAACTCCAGAATTACCTTAACAGGTCCTGTAACTGATTTATAGTTTCATATTTTTCATATCAATGAAATTTGAGCAAATTCCTAAAAAAATAACATTCCCAATTGAGATTTTCTTGATTATTAAATGTATACTTATCGGAGTAACATTCCTAATTAAAATGATTGATTGAATAATTATTATAAATTTGATTAAGTCGTACACTTTCACTGGCCTAAATAAACTAATCTTTCATTTCGTGCCTTCACAATTAGTTAAGATTGATTTTTGTTTGTAAAAGTACTGATTATGTGTATTAATTTATATTCTCGTATGTTAATAACGATTGTTTACTTATAGTCATATAAAAGTACAAAAATATAATACCTAACTAAGGTAGGTAACTATAAAAATTAACTGAAGCAAAAGGTGACTCAAAAAATAAACTAAAATAAAGTAGGTACCCACCTAACTCGAAAAAAAAACTATCTTAAATCCATCTCAGAAACACGAAAAATCTCCCGTCGTGAAATCTGGACTGGAGTATTTATTTTCGGATGTATTATGTCCGAAAATTCATATTTCAGCTCTTCCAGTGTGCTCCACATTTTTCCATGGCACTGAAAGAAACCCCGTCATGATAGACTTCGGTGACGACACCCGGAAATAAGAATCACTCATACTGTATGATCACATAGTGCTCAATCTTTGGATTTTGATAATCCTTTGCAACAGCGGTATCATTATCATCATCAACGTCTTCAATCTCACTCATGGGCGATATGTCACTTTCCCTATAAGAAGCAAACGAGTCTTCACTTGCTTCAGAATCACTGTCACGCCTTTTCAACTGTAAACGCTTCTTCTTCGCTTTAATTTCACATTGCCTAGATGTTGACGGATTATTCTTGCGTTTGCACCAGCGACAACGTCTGCAGCACTGATACTTCGTCCAGGAGGCACATTAACTTTTTTGCGCACCTGACATGTTATATGTAGTTTCTAAAAGTTTCTTTCTGAAGATCTTGAAGATATATTTTATTATCATTTATCGATAAACAAAAAAGTACTTTCAATTTTTCACTTGATACTAAAAGGCTATTAAACAATCGTTATTTCTGCTTTTTTTTATTACAATATTAAGCATACAATAATATTTACTAAATATTTATAATAAATTTATTTTAGATACCTTTATATGATTATCTTTTTTAAATAAATAATACAGCATATTTGCTTTATCATTTACACTTGAATCTCTATCTCAGAATACATAACCAGAAGTCTAAATCCTCGCCAGTATTCGTATTTCATTTCGTGATGTTACCGCTGCTATATTCCAAAATACTAAACAAAAATGGTTAGTGTAACAGCTAGAGTTCTTAAGAACCTTTCCACTTCGACCTTTGCCCTCATGTTATCCCATAGCGTCAAAACCAGTCTTTATTTCCAGACTCCATAGCTCAGACCTCAGGTTCTACATAATTGTGGTTTTAGCATAATCAGGTCTTGACAGTTGCACAGAATGTGTGCTGAGAATTTCTCATCTTAGTAAAACCTGAATTTGGTTGTGTCTGGTAATCAATCGAGTGTAATTTGGCAGCAGGCAGGCAAAATTGAAGACCAGAAATTGCAAAATTTTAAAGGTAAGTAATAATAGTATATTACGTAACGTGTGTGGTAAGAAGCATTTTAGGCACGAATGGAAAAGTTACGAGTGCGTAATGCCGTGAGTGCGTAAATGCTTTGCAACACGAGTTACGTACTTTACTTTACCTAGGACCTAAGCTTGTACTTGTATTTATAATCTTATTATTATTAATACTTGAACAACATCAACAAAAGATTTCTTTAATAATTTTATTGTATAACATTCAATTCCATAATACCTATTAGTTATAATAATTATTTATAGTCACATTACAGTGATTGAACACAAAAGGTAAATCGCTTCCTTTGCTTGTTGAAGCATAAGAAACATTTACATTAGAGGTGCTTGGTGGTAAACTTTCATCTCTACTACTAGCACCTGCTATAGCGGATGCTATTTTAGATGAATTATTTTTTTATTACTTAGGGAATTATCCACATAGCCCTCAGCTACGGTCGATGACTGCCATCCGCCGTGTCTTTTTAAATCTAATAGATCGCCACCCGCGTCAACAAGAATAGTCGCAGACGAACGCCGAAAACAGTGTCCTGTATAAGATGCTGGGTTCGGTAGTCCCAAGTATGAAGCGATTTGTTTGGTACGTTCCCTATTTTATTAATACCAACACACTGCCCGGTACATTTTCCCTTTACATAGTTTAGAAAAAAAAGGTAATTCTGTAGCCTTATTTACGGCAGAGCGAAGGTTAATATATTTTTTTACTTTGGGATAAAAGAATTCTGAAACTACAAACGAACGTTGTCGCTTAGTTTTTGAATCAGGAATTTCAATAACTAAATTTTTTCCTGTATCTTGAACATGCGATGGTATTATATTTCGTAATTCTTGTTTTCTGCAGGCACCGCTTATACCAATTATAAGAACAACCTAAAAGGAAACTAAAATTATAATTATCTATATAGGTAGTTAATTGAGCACAATATATTTTACCTTAATAAACAAATATTTATCGTCTGTTGCATTTTCTAGGAAGTTATTGATGTTCTCGTTTGTTAAAATTTGGGATTTTTTAGGTTTAAATCCGTCAGATTTACTTTTAAGTAGGGCTTGTCATTTGGAATAGCTTGCAATGTTTATGTTATGATTTATATATATTGTGGTCCTCAACATAGAATAAAAACACCAAAGTGAATAAGGTTTCATACTATTTGATAAATCTTGGAAATATGCCATCATAACATTCTCGGAAAATGAATTTACGCCGTTTTTTGACCTCCATTCCATAAATTTTTGGTACGTAAGTTTGTACCGACACTCAGATTTCGCTGGTAATAAATTGAATTTGGCTATTTCTGCGATTTCCGTGATATTGGGTGGAGTTAAATCCATCTCACTTTCACTCGACATTTTTTAATTGAATAAAACTTCACAAAAATACACAAACGTTATAAGAATAATAAAAAAAGTTTTTTGATAGTTTCTTGACAGTTCGTTCGCAAATCGCTAATTGTTTTGACGGCTTATGTCATATTTTTGAATGAAATGGCGACGTCTATTGACAGTTGCTAAGATGTTGCTAGGGAAGCCGTGCGATTTACTTTACAGCCGTGCGTTTTTTTTACAGTGCGTAATAGATGTCATTACATTGATACCGACTGTGTGTTATTGACTGATTACAGGGGGGGTCGTAGGTAAACGAGTATATTACCAGCTGCTATGTTTGTTTACGTAAGTGTTATACTATTTAGTATATCGGTATTATGTTTATTTCACCATTTTGTGATCTTTTGTCATTAAAATATTGTGACTTTAAAAAATATTTAGAAGAGTTTGAACTAGTATGAAAATCCAAATATGGACAGTCGTCGGTGTCTAATTATGGAATATTAAATTAAATGCTTGATGTGTGGGCTCTGGGCACATTATGATTGTGCTGGTCCAGAGTTTGATACTTGGATCTGCGACTTTTGCAAGTAATTATGTAACTTCTTTCATTTATCACAATATATTATATTTATTTAATTGATCTCAAAGATATTAATGTCCATTTTTGTTATTGTTATGTTGATTTATGCCAGTGGCGTGTTTAGAATCTTGCTTTGGGGAGGGCCGAGGCAAAAATAAAAAATGTTACCAACATTAGTCGTGGTACTGATTGACCAAAATAGTTAAACGAAACAACACCAGAATAATCATTCTTTTTTATTTTGGCTGAGCATTGAACAAAAATGGAAAATAGCATATTTATTTTTTTAGTTCAATTATTTCAACCTGACCAGTCTTTGATGCTCATTCGTCTGGGTTTATTTGTGGCGAACCTATTTATCACATTTCCAATATTCAAATCAGCTTCCTTGTGAATATTAAGTAAAGTTAGACCATTCAAACGGTCTTCCGCAATGGTTGACCTCAAATGGGTTTTCAGGCGCTTTATGGTTGAAAAACTTATTTCCGCTGTTGCCGTTGATACAGGTAGAGTCGCAAATATCTGCAGTAAAATCTTTATTGCAGGGAACAAACTCGCCCCAAAACAAAGTGCTTTGATTGCTGTACAGAGCAGATCTGGTTTATCTTCCCATCTTTTTTACCACATTATTATTTCAGCTCTTAGTTATTGTTTTGATATATTAATGTCTGCTTCACACACGAAACAAGCCTTGACAATTGTTTCTGTGGTGTACATTTTATAATTTTTTGGGATGAGGTCTTCAATAGGTAATATTTCAGTTAATCTGTTATTGAATCGTAAATCAAGCTGGGTTATAAAGTGATCAATATAAGGTATAAATACCGTACGTTTATAATATTCTTGAGACGAACTGCGCATAAAATATTCACACCGTATAGCATGAAAACGATCATCATACATTATTAATTAATTGGTAGATTTCAATAAATAATAATTAAGACTGGATGGACCAAAATTTTTGTTTTTTTATTGGAGTGTAGCTGCTTTGGGGGGGGGGGCATTCATTCATTCATTCATTCAAACGTTTGGGTGGTGCTCAACAGCCCGGGCACTTGACCTAAGTCATTGTACCAAGTGTTGGGGGGGGGCGGCCCCGGGCCCCTCTGCCCCCCCCCATAAACACGCCACTGATTTATGCTTATATTCCATATATGGATACCTATTCCATATTTGGTTACTCATGTGTGATTTGGTTTTTTGTGTTAGATTTTAATTTGATACTACTACTACTAAAAGTGCAGGCGAGCCTTGTCCTGGACAACTCAAGCCAAGGTTCCGACACTGAGGCCACTGGCGGGCCCATTGTGCCAATCCTGCTACCTAGTCATCCATGAAGCCGAGCCCTTCAATAAAGGCCGCAACCTTTTTCAGTGGATGCCTGTTTGTGTCTCCAGGAGCCATGACAGTGACACCGAAGATTCGCCTGCGTAATACAGCCCAGTGTGGACACTCTAAGAGAACATGAACTGACGTTTCATCAGTCATGCCGCAACCCCTACATAGGGAACTTTCCTCTACTCCTAGATTGTAGAGGTGCTTCCTCATACAGCAGTGCCCTGTTAGGAGTCCTGCTATCTTCCTTAGCCTACTCCTTGGTAGTTCAATGGCTGCCCTGGCGTGTCCATCAGTCCATCCCTTCAGTAGAAGTTTGGATTGTCTAGGACCCTGCAGAGCATTCCAATGAGCGAGGTGCTGATTCCTCAGCCACTTCTTCGTCTCCTTGCGTATTCTTTGTTTTGTTAGGCCCAGTGTCGGGCCCGGGCCGCAAAAAGGAGCTGCCGCCCCTTCCGCAGCCAGTGCATCCGCCATCTCGTTGCCTTCAAAACCAGAGTGGGCTGGAATCCATTCTAGCCGCACTACGTTCCGCCTTGCAAGATTAGCAAGTAGTTCTCGACATTCGTTAGCAAGTCCTGAGTTGCCGGTATACCCACTCAGGGCTTTAATTGCTGCCTGACTGTCGGAGTATATGGTTATGCGTCGATCTACATAACCTCTGTCTAGGTTTATCTGCGCACATTCCAAGATAGCATATATCTCGGCCTGATATGCAGATACACCCTCACCCAATGGTACACAAACCTGTGTTCTTGGGTTCCTGGAGTAAATTCCAGCCCCTGCTCTATCACCGGAGCATGAGCCATCTGTGTACCAGACGGTCCCATTAGGCTGTGTATTCCTCTCTTTTTCCCAGGACTCTCTATCCCGTATCATGGCCCTATATGGGGTAGCGAAGTAGTACTTACGCAGGCATTCATCAGCCGCTCGAGCCAGAACTGGAATATCTTCCAGGAGCCGGAGCTTCTTGACGTGCCTGCACTCTTCCCCTCTTCGCACGTATCCCAGTCGTTTCAAGCGCAGGAAAGCCCTCCCCGCCTCAGCCTCGATCACATGGTGAAGAGGCCGAAGATCAAGGATCACCTCCATCGCAACAGTTGGTGTAGTTCTCATGCAGCCAGTTGCCCCCAAACTGACCACCCTTTGAAGGCGTGCCAGTTGCGATCTAGCCGTGACCAAGGTTACCCTCGGCCACCAGACCAGAGCCGCATATGTGAGCATAGGCAGCATAATCACTCTATAGAACCATATGATCGTTTTGGGGGTCAGTCCCCACCTCGGACCAATGGCTCTCCTACAGGCCCAATACGTGTTTGTCACCTTGCTTAGGCGACTATCAAGATGAGCCTTCCATGTCAGTGATTTATCAAGGATCACTCCTAGATACTTCACCTGTTCAACCACCGGCAGTGGTACTCCGTCAAGATTTAGACCCTCAGGTCTTATACCTCTCTTTTTGGTGAAAGCAACTATCTCAGCCTTGTCAGGATTAACTGCAAGTCCGTGTTCGTTACACCACCCATGTACCCTATTCAGAGCCCTTTGCATGAGGTCCCTGAGAACGGTAATGTGCCTTCCAACAACAAGGACAACGATATCATCGGCATACCCAATCGTTAGAAAGCCCTCACCGTTTAAAAGGGTTATTAGCTCGTCAATGACTAGGTTCCACAATGTGGGCGAAAGAACACCCCCTTGCGGACATCCCTTAGCGACGATTACTTTTGCCACATGGTCTTTCCATGTGGCCTCTACTGTACGGTTGCACAGCATGGCCCCAAGCCAGTGAGTGATCATTGGCTCTATTCCATGATTTGCCGCAGCCCTACACATGGATCCTACAGGGGTGCTGTCAAACGCCCCTTGTATATCCAAGAAAGCTCCCAGGGCGATCATGCCATTTTCCAGCGCCTTCTCCACTTGAGTTACCAGTTGGTGTAAGGCACTTTCAGTTGACTTGCCACACCTAAAAGCATGTTGGTTGTTGTGCAAAGGATACCTAAGCCCAACCTTTTCCTTTATGTATCGATCAGCCACCCTCTCCAGTGTTTTCAGCACAAAGGATGTTAGGCTAATGGGTCTAAAGGATTTAGCCACCGTATATGTGGTACGACCCAGCTTGGGTATGAAGACGACTTTCACCTGCCTCCACTGTTCAGGGACATACCTGCGTGCCAAACAGGCCCGAAAGATATGCACCAGAATTGTGCCAACGGCCTCCCAGCCTTGTTGAAGCAAAGCCGGGAAGATTTGGTCTTTCCCCGGAGACTTGTATGGTCTGAATGACCGTATCGCCCAAGTACTCCGCTCGTATGTGACTATTTCTTTTGCTAGAAGATAGTCCTCTTTACATGGTCGCTGTATACCTACATATCCCATGTCAGGACACTCCCGCTCGATTCCCTCACAACCGGGGAAGTGTGTCTCCAGTAGATGCTGCAAGGTATCCACCGGGGTTTCGGTGAAAACACCCGGTGCGGCTTCCATGCAGCCTAGAGCGCTGTCCGGTGATTTCGTTAAGATCCGGCGCAGCCTTGACATTTGAGGTACCGAGACGATATCCTCACAGAAGGCCCGCCAGGCATCTCTTCGAGCCAACCTGACCGCACTCTTGTACTCATTTCGTTTCTGGCGGTATTGCTCCCAATCCAGATCCGACTTTGTCTTCCTAGCCCTATTAAATAGGCGCCGGGTATGTTGCCGTAGCGAATCCAAAGACTTGTTCCACCATTTGTGGCCCTTACCCTCCTTCCTCGTTTTTTCGGCGCAGTTTTCTTCATATGACGAGACAATAATCGAGCCCAGCTCCGCTATGGCCCAATCGATCTCATCATTATTGCTAAAGTTCCTAGGGAAACCGCCAAGCCTCCTTGCGAGATCCAGTTTATACCGTTCCCAGTTGGTAGTCTTGGGGTCCCTATACTTGATTGATTGTTCCTCAACAGCAACCCTGTAACTGAAACAAATGTAACTGTGATCCGACAATGACGGATCATCATTAACATGCCAGTCCTTCACCATACTTACAACGGTACTTGACGCAAGCGTCACATCCAGGACTTCAGCCCTAATCCTATTTCGGAATGTTGGTTTCGTCCCTCGGTTGAGTAGTTGCAAGTCAGTGGTACCTAGATAGTCAAGCAAAGCCACTCCCCTGCTATTGACGCCTGTGCTGCCCCACATAGTGTGGTGCGCATTGGCATCACAGCCAATAAGAAGTGGCAGGTTCCTGACCACGCAGTATTCCACCGCCTTGCGAAACTCCTCAGTAGGTGGTAGTTCTGGTGAGTCATAAGGCAGGTAAGCAGAGCATACCACTAAGCTATGCCTAGTACCATTCCTGCCCAGGACGTCCACTCTCACCGCTACTAAATCCCTGAAACAAAGTTCCTTTATTAGTATTGCACTTACACTGGAGTGCGTAGAAATGCAAACTCTGGGATTAGGTTCACCCACTGCATAGAATAAACTACGCCCGGGTGTGCCTAAGCCTCGCACATGACCTTTATACACCCATGGTTCTTGTATGAGGCATATGCCTGTCTGCAGCTTTGCCATCCTCTGCGCGAATACTCCTGCAGCGGCACGGCAATGCTGCAAGTTAATCTGTGTAAATTTCAAGGCCCCTTCAACAGACATCGAGAATCTATAGAGGTACCTCCTTACCCATTGTTAAATTACTCCGGGGTAGTCTCCGTAGTTCCCGAGAAGGTAATTTTAACCTTCCCGAGCCCATACCGGATTTCCCCCTTCGTAAGGTTGAGTGCCCCCACCGATCGAGGATCGAGCCCCAATACAATGTTCTGCCTCAAAGAGGCAGCATCCCATCGGGAGGCCCGAATCACCCACCCTTCAGTCCTCAGGGTCGGATTACCAATCCTGATCCTTCTGAGGACCTCTTGGGGAGGAGACTCGATCGGCGCTTGATAACTAATATATTTGATTAAAGGCTGTTAATTACCACATATAAATGTATGACTGATTAGTAAAAACATTAAACTGATTTAATTTATATGAAGTTTTTTTTATATTCCAAAAACAAAATGGTATTCCATATTAGGTGACTTTCCTCTATATTACCGCTTTTAAGAGGTTCTCTTAATTTTATTGCTAGCTGAAACTATATCAAATATTTTTTACGAAAACATTCCATAAGATATCAAGACAACTAACACTATAAATAATATATGTGTTATGGCAAGTGTCGATTTTCACACCGTAATGCTTTTCGTAGGGATAGAAATCTTGTAGATATACAAAGTTAATTTGTTTGTGTATCATCATCAAAAACAGCAATTCGTTAAAAGAATGACTTGAGGGATAAATAATTTATGAT
>CAJUYH010002420.1:40195-60684 GCA_910591685.1 Galerucella tenella
AGACCCATCTACCTGGTGGAACTGGAGCCTGAAGAAAAAGAAAAATCCAGAAAATCCAACACATCCAGAACGTGAGGATTAGGTGGGAAGAACAAAGAAGAGGAAAAGGGCCGACGTAGTGCTACAACTGCCAAGGCTTCCACCACGGACAGACGACGTGTAACGTAAACACGAAATGCGTGAAGTGCGGAGGACCACACCGATCCAACGACTGCCCACGACCGAAGATCAAGCCGCGGCCACCTGCGCAAACTGCCAGGGAGAACACCCGGCAAACTACAAAGGATGTCCAAATGCCCCAATCAACCAGAAGACAAGGACAACAGCAACAGCAGTAAGGAAGACAGGAGTCAGCTACGCCCAAGCCGCAGCTAACAAGAAAACAACGACGACAACAACAAAACAACAGATCCTCGAAATTGTGACAAAGCTATTAGCTCAGCTAATGGCTTAAGTCGCTTGTAAGAGATCGGAAGAAAAGAAGACACACTCTATAAGGGTTTTTTCAGCCGAAATTGCCGGCTGAGGACGCGCTTTGTAGAGGCAGCGCAAACACACACAACGGAAGACCGCCGAAGAAAAAACCACCGAGGTTACAAGGCCAAAGAGAAGACGGCTTGCCCCCAGCTGCTAGCCCTTTTAGCTAGGGACGAGCTGTACGCCGAAACGCGAACTATGATGATGAGACCCATCGGATAAGATGGAGGGAAGTGGTGGAAGTTCTCCCCGGAGATGTACCTCGCTTAGAGAGGAACATCCTGGGTGGGACGGGCTCATCAAGGTTGTGTGTGTGTCCAAAAAAGAATTTAAGAACAACGAAAAGGAAAAGAAAAACAAAAAATCTCTGAGACATTTCAATGTCATTATTTATTTTTGACAGTACTTACCTATGAAACAAATAAATATTTTTAGTTTTTAAATATTGAGAAAAACGAATACAACTGATACAGTCGACGGAAAAGCTTTGTAACTAACACGAGTAATAAAAGGGCAATTAACAATCTCAAACATTAACGCACTCGCTCTGCTCTCTCGATTTTTAATGGCCCTCATTAATACACTTGTTGGTTAAATAACTATTACCTGCATTTTCTTGTGATAAAAAATCCAGAAAATAGAAATAGAAATTTTTTTTCAAGTATAATGAATAAAAAAGAGGAAATACCTTCACTTGTCAAGTTTCAAGCATATACTTATGGCGAATTCGACTGGCGGCACTAGTGCGTACTGAAAGCACTCACACTTGATGCTGGCTGGCTGTTCGACTGACACAGTTCTACACCAATTGAGTGCGGTCCAGTGAGAAATCGGCTGGCTTGCACTCGGTGCGGTTTTTTAGCACCCAGTGCAAAATTTTAGAACTGTGCTGCTAGTACAGCTCTAGAGTGCCAAACATAACCAATAAATAGAAATGGATTTGATCGAGCACCGAGAGTGATTTCTCGGATGACGAGTTGTTAGCTTGCTTGGGTCAATTTGACAAATCACAGTTGAATCAACGTTGGCTTAACTGCACTGGAGTGGCTCGCATTTCTTTAGTGCCGCTTGGTAACTGCACCGGATCCGAGTTGGAGCAACTTTTACATTGTGCATAATTTTACTTTCCCGCACTAGTGAGGGAAAGTGACACTTTCAAAACTAAAATGCGTGCTCGAAAGTGGGTTAAAACGCACGTCCCCATTTAGTGCCGTAAATGCGACTGGCAACCAAGAAGGTCACCTCTGCTTTCTTGATCACGTGCTGGAGGTGTCGGCTCCAAGTTAAATCTGGGTCTAGGATAACCCCAAGATATTTTACTTCATCCGACAATCGTATTGGTTCACCTTGAAGCGTCAGAGGGCCAAGTCCTTCCCTTTTCCTTCTTTGGTGAACGCAATTATCTGTGTTTTCGAAGGACTAATACGTAGCCCTTCTTTTACAGTCCAGCCTGTTAGGTACTACATATAAGCCATCTGGAGTCTGTCTCTGGTTGTACTGTTGTATTTACCTTGGGATAGAGTGACCAGGTCGTCTGCATATCCTATGGAGTTAAAACCTTCTCTGTGTAGGGTTCTGATGAGCCCGTCCATGACCAGGTTCCACAGCAGCGGGGATAGTACTCCCCCCTGCGGACAACCCCTGGTTGCACGTACGGCCATTGTCTCCCCCATCAGAGTAGATTCTATAAGCCTGATTTTGAGCAGGCAAACGCAAAGGAATCGCAGGTAATGAAAAAGCTGAAGAGCTCGCAAGAGTAGGATCGTCAACTCTGATGAACGGACCCGAACTAGCTGTGGGCATCCCCAGATGCTTAACTAGGTCATGGTTAAGAGGGTGGTTGAAAGAACAACACAATAAACACTGGAAGAATACGACCAGGCAAATACATGGGAAGAAATTCATAAAAGAAACATCAGAAAAAGTAGCGAAAGAACTGCTCTCAATGAGCAGTAACAAACTACGCACCATAACGGGGCTACTTACGGGACACTTTCCCACAAAGGAGCACCTAAACAAAATTGGGCAGTATAACGGAGACCTTACATGCAGAAGATGCAAAAAGGATACCGAAACAGCTTTGCGTATACTATGCAACTGTGAGTCGCGGGACCACAGAAGGCAGAAACTGTATGACAGAACCCAAATGACTCCTGAAGACTTCTACAACCAACCAGCAAAGAACCTGTATGAGCTAATACAGGGAACAGATTGGCTGAATAGGTTGTAGTCAGAACACTAGGAGTATCCACAATAAGCCCAGGAGGCTGAGGTGGTACCGGCGAAGGGACGGCTCCTTAGAAAAAAAAAATCATCATTGAAAATTGTCACTGGTTCTTAGACCATCACGTTGATGACCTGTAAGTCACGAGACAGTAACTACTGTCACATCGTCAGCGAATCAATCGAAAGTAGGTAATTATTAAAAAAATACGTTAATTATGCACGACATTACATTTTCGCTTTACCAAATTATTACAAAAAAAAAACACTTGAATGATGATATCAAACTTATTAGTAGGTATAACTAGTTACTTATATAATATATATTTTTGTACCCTATTTACCTATTACGTTTAAATAGACCCTCTTTTTACCAAATTGAAACAAAACAAAAGGAGTACGTTTTTATTGATAACCTCAATACACGTGTTGAGCACGCGTCGGTGTGTTGGTTCAACTATCCACTTCCTGTCATTTTTATCGGAAGCGCGACCAAAAAACCGAGTAGGCGTCATTAAATATTCTTCAAATAATTTATTTAATTGCGTTATTACTACTTTCCAGGTTATGGGGTTATGTGAAAAGGGTGCGGCTCCACGTTAAATTTAATAGATATCTACTTTTTATATTATTCACCAATTTAGGTACACAGAATATTTGAATTAGTGAGGAACAAATATCTAAGAGACATTCTCATAGGGTCACTTTCGCTAGTAGGTGTAGTCGGATATTTTTAACGATACTCAAATTGAATAATAATAATAATAATAATATGGCTTGACATACGCTTTCTAGATCCGCTTAATTGGGGTGGATCAGTCCCCGTTCTACATATAAATTCTTTCACTTATGTCTCTCCATAATTTCCTATTTCTTGTTTTATCTTTCCAGTCTCTTACTCCTGTTCTATTAAGGTCCGCCTCAACCTCATTTTGCCACCTTGACCTGGGTCTGCCAAGTCTCCTCCTTCCTCCTGGATTCCACTGCAGGATATTATTGGCTATACTGATTCAGCTCCTTCTCTCCATACATGCCCTAGCTATTTAACTCGTTGTACTTTTAGTCTTTCCACAATGTCTTCGCCTTCCATTACGTCCAAGATTTCACTATTCGTTCTATTTCTATATTCATTTTCATTTATTTATACAGGTCCCAATATTCTTCTTATGATCTTCCTTTCAGTTATTCTTAGTTTTTTCTCCCCCTTCTTTGTTAACGTCATTGTTTCTGCTGAATACATCATTATTGGCCTTATTATGGTTTTATGTATATTCAATTTTGTTTCCTTTGTTAACATTTTACTTTTGAGTAGTTTTTTATTGGCTTGGTACCTATGCTCGGTTTGTAGTGAGTATCTTTTCTTCAATTTCGGCACTTCTAATTGAATAATAAATTGTAATAAGTTTTTTCCAACCTAAGATGCTCTAGCTCTTAGATAGTAAAAGAGTACAACTAGATTACAAAATACTGTAATAAAGTTAACCATTTTTTGTTAATGTTTTTATTAAAAATGTGTCCAGTAGTCGGCCGCCTGTAATTTACTTCAGATAAGGACTTAAAATTTTGTTGCAACAATCTAAAACCAACTCAATAATAACAAACAAAATATGTTTAAAAAACGAGCAAAATATACTCTACATGTTTGCCTTATTATTTTGGCGCTAATTTTTACCGCATCCAGTGTTTTTTTAAGGCTTCCTCCGAGTATGAATGTATTTTTATTTCTAGTTGTTTAGTAAGGATCTAGTACAGCAAAAAGGCAAAGACTAGTATATATAATAAAATATGCTAAAAAGTTGTGAACAAATTTTGTGGCTGACTACTCTCCCAGTAATTGGTCACCAAATTGAAACGCTTGAACCCGGCCGGTCTCACAAATAACATTGACATTGTCAGGCGTAGGTATATTAGGTATAGACATTGATATAAATAAACAAGTAACTAAGAAAGAAAGATAATCTCAAAATGGAGAATTGTATTGTACCTATACCTATATCTTTTTTTCTAGCATTTTTTTTTGATTTCAAGGTTTCTTCGGCCTTCACAGCTATAAACTGCATCAAAATGAGAAAATTGAATCTTATATACACCCGATTTTTGTAAAAAAGTTTATTAACCCTATGACGCATACGTGAAAATTTTACACCATGCATAGAATGGGTCCGCCAAACCCTCATATGTAATAATACACAAAAATGAATTTGAAAAAACTTTTTACTTTTTCTTGATAATTTGGTAGTACAAATGTAGCATCGTTTTTTTTACTGCAGGCTCGTCGTTTAGGGGAAGTATTTCTTTTTGAATGGAAAGATCAATACCTACATCTTTTTATATCAAGGCTAAGTCTAGGATTTTCAGACCGTCGATTCATAAAAGGTAGTACTAATTCTTTGCAAAGGTCTTTGATGAAAAGTCTACGTTTGTGTGTTTGTCCAGCTTGGCAGTCTTTATTTTCACATGTAAATAGCAAAAAAGCCATTCAATGCTGCTAGATCAAATATATTGCAAAAATTTGCAAATGGCCACCGTCTTGTTTGACGTTTGCGTGTATAGTTGCCAATCATCTGATCCATTTGATCGACACCTCCTTTTGTATAATTATAATAGGGTTTTTTTAGCGAGCTGCTGGTTATAACCCAGCGGTCACTTGCGGTAACAGGCGGTTATTCACGTTTTAAAATAAGAGTTAGGGTTATAACCACTGCCAGTTACCCACCTCTTGACTGATTTGAAGTTTTGGTATTTACCATTCGTTGCAAAAAATTGAACGATATTAACTTTTTGTGACCTGTCACTTGCTAAAAAAAGCTTAATATTAATAATAATATTATTTTTGTACAACTGTCATTAAAAGTGACACTTTTAATGATAGCAAACAATGTTAAAAACGATTGTTTACATAGCAGCGTGTTAAAAATACTTTTAACACTAGTGTTAAAAATATTTTTAGCACGCTGCTATGTAAACGTCTGCCATTCACAACAATCTTTTGATTATTTGAATACTAAAATGCATTTTGAATTTATTGTCATTGCAAATTCGCTCGTTTCATTATCAAAATAGGGAAGTTGTACAAAAAACATTGTATGGTATTTGTGTTAAAAGTGATTTTATTTTGTTCGTGAAATTGTTCAATTCGCTCCGCTCATTTCACAAACGTTTTCACTCACAAAATAAAACCTCACTTTTAACACTCATATCATAAATAACTATTCTTGCTGTTTCTGTACGAAAAGTACTAAGCAATGCAACGTTGCCGGTGTGTTCCACCACTTTGCTAAGGATGGGTTTAATTTAGTCGGTGCAAATAATTACATTTTAATCATATCTACCTTAATTTTTAAGCATTACTTAATTTAAGTAAAGTATAAGAAAAGTCCGCGCAAATGGACATTAAATACTAAAATCAAACTAATGACAGTCTGAATTTGATATCGCTAAAACTGCATAATGTGTGGCAATAATGTGCAATGTTGCGGGCATTAAAACATAGATATGTTACGTTACGGTGAATATGAGAATATGTACCTACACTTTTGGGAAATTTACACTTTTACCATAAAATGTGCACATTTCCCAAAAAGGTAGGTATTTGTGAACTGAAAATTATGTATGTACATTTACCGGCAAATGTGTACTCTTGCCTCCACGTTTTGGTAAATGTTATTCTTACCTCCATGTCTTAAGAAAAACTGGAAAACAAATAAATTGAAAATGTTGTTGCAGTAAAAAAATATTTATGGCAAACATATTTATTTCTCTTATTGTTTTTTAAGTTTGATTTAGAACAAGAAATGTTGATCGCACTGCTTTAGTGATGAATGCATTGTAATGAACATTAGGTTATTCAAGAAGGGGAAGGGAATATAACTATTAGATTAGCCGTTCCACTTCTTGAATCACATATCAAGTTAATCAAGAAGGGGAAGGGTAATTCCAATGATTAAATTCCCTTTCCCTTCTTGGGTAACTTAATGTTCATTACAAAGTATTGGATATCTTAAGGGGAAGGGTGATTCCAATGATTATATATCCTTCCCCTTTTTCTCACATTTTCCAAAACGACATGGTCATTGTGAATTCAATGTACATTTCCCTTCTTTGAAATTGTAAATGATAGTTGAATGCACATAGTTGAATGCATTTACCGCAATATCTACTTCTACCGTAACACACATACAGACAGACGTACACACAGTTTCAGATACAAATAATTAATGAACATATCAGAATACATGATTTGATTATTTATTAATTAATATGGTTGGTGTTATCACGTGAAATTTAGAAATAGCTCTGATGGCTAGCTGGGGTAATATTTAATCCTTCCTCGGTGTTCAAGAGAAACCCATTTAATTAACTAAATTGTGATCCCACAAATAAGTCTTGAATTTCCATCTAAAGTTGTAAATACTCCCCGATGACCACAATACAGTAGGAATAATAGCCCTTCCGGAAAGGGCAGTAAACAGTGGTGGAACAATAATTCGTTTACTTAGATAATATATTAAAGTGATAATAGAAAAAAAATTATTTTGTTTTAATTTATTCCTAATATGTATCTGAATATTAGTCCAGGGCATTTAGAAAAAAATGGAGGAGATTTTGGAGCACAACAGATATCGAAAAGCGGTTTTCTGAATTGTGTTCGGGAAGGTCCCAGAAAAGACTGGGAAAAATGTGGGTTAACACTTTTTTTGAAAAACGCCTTCTGCACCGAAAAATGTATTTTCCAATTGCATCATTACTTGCACCATTATGGGAACGATTGGAAACTCGGAAAAATCGCTCATAAATCGTTACTCGGGCATTAGAATTACCCGGGGGTACACAGGGGTGGCTCTGTGGGGATGCGCGGGGGGTGAATTGGGGGAGGAATGGCAGCGTGTATAAACATCGCTCCAAAACCGTTACTCGGGGGTTTTCGGGGATGCTGAATTCAATTCTGGCATCGGAATTACCTGGGGGCGATCAGGGGCGCCTCTGCAGGTGTATCCGGAGGCTCCTTCTGGGGGAAAAATTGCATAGTCCATGTGAAGCGCTCCAATCTCGTTACTCGGGGGTTTTTGGGAATGCCAAGTAACGAGTTTGGAGCACTTCCCATGGACTATGCAAATTTTCCCCCAGAATGACCCCCGTATACCCCTGCAGAGGCGCACCAGAACGCACCTGGGTAATTCTAACAATTATTATTACTCACAATTAATTATACATTACATTATAACTGTACAGTAGTTTAAAATGCGCTTCAGAAAATAGAGTCGTGTGAATGCGGAACACATACTTAGTTTACCGAGCTTTTTCCGGACAAACCATTGCTGGGACGGAAAAAACGCAAGTGACCTTTTTTATTGCAAAATACTTCCCCTACTCGATGTTGATTTTTATTTTTCTCCACTTCTCTCCCAGTGCGAAATATTGGGAAATGTCGAAAAGAAAATTTTTTTTGATTTTTTTAATATCAATCTACATACTTTGAGGTACTCATAAAAAAATCAGCCGTATTGCTAATTACTTGTAGTTGTGACCCCTATCGTCTGGCCTAGTAGGAGAATATTTGATATTGCAGTTAATAGAAAACCTTGTTTATTCAGTCGAATATCTCTGCCTCTTTTATAAACCTCTGAGCTTGTTCAAACGTAAATCTTTTTAATTTTTTGTGACTATAACCATCATTTTTCCTCTTTAAGAATGCTATTACCTTAAAAAATTTGCTTATATTAACCCCATTTTTAACTAGCTCACTCGATTTTATCATCGAAAACTTACTCCACAAAGTTGACGCGATCCATATTTTTGATTTCTTTTCTAGATATGCCAAAAAGACGGATTCACTGAAGTTTCTTTCAACTTTTTTCATTTTTCACCACTTGAGAAAATTAGAATATGCAATATCATACTGCTAGTGCAAGTTTCTAGAAGCTGTTTTATTACAATAAAGGTACTCGAAGAAAATAAAACAACTTATTTTTGATGGAAAAAAAACAGATATTATAATTTTTTAGCTTAAAATTAGGTGGCCGGTTACTGTAAATGACTCTACTACTAGCGCATAGGTCTTTTTATTATTTTGTGATTTCTGCTTTCATTAAAGTATGTATATATTTTTATTTACAACCATATATGTAATGCTGTCATTGAAGGTTAGAAAGTGTCATATTACACACCTCTACTTCCCGCCCTGACCTCCCACCCTCTAAAATAATGTGATCGTTAATCTATTTTAGATGAATATTTTTCATATTTAAAAATAACACATTGATAAATATTATAATACCTAGTTCTGGAGGGGTACAATCCATCATTTCTTCATCGAAGGGGCAATATTTTAGGTGTGTTCAGAACGAAACAAATATTTATTAATTTTGATCGGGATATGATGGTGGTGAATAAGATAGTATACAAACCTCGGTAGGAAGTTTCGTTCCTATCTCGAGATAATAGCTAACCTCTCGACAGTAATGAAACTCTTCCCACCTCGGTGTGTAATATACTATTATTGCATTGCTACATTTAGATTGATACCAAATAAATGATATAGGTACTGTACTTGCTATTATGTTATTATGTTATATTTCTGTGGTGGAATTTGGAATTATGGAAATATTTCACGTGGTGAGGGTTGAATCAATGAATTTGTTAAGCACACTTTTATTTGAAATCAAATTTAGGTTTCATGGAAGGCCAGTGAAAAAGTTTAAAGCTTAAAGCGCCTTCTTCATTCATCATAGTCTCCTCGTTTGTAATACCTACCTTGTTTTCCATTTAAATTGTTAACGCCGTAGAGTTCAATTTATTATCTTCATTTCATGTCCTCCATTTTAATACAGGAAGTTTCGTGATCGGACTACAATGCATTATTGAAACATTGCACTATTTATTATACATTCATATTTTCTTATACCTAATTTTTTCTCGTATTTAGGTAAAAATATAAGGATTCAATAAAAAGCACCTTTATTACTTCTGTCATAATGTTTTGGCAAACTCTCAAAAACTTCAAACAAAATACACCGCCACGGTACTAAAATCAACAACCCAACCAGTGGGTCATTGTTTTTTGTGGTTACTTAAGTACCCAGGTGAAATGAAAATGTCAAATATTGACACAACTCTGTCCTCCTCCCCCACTATTAAGGTTGGACCACCCAGAGCGATGAGGTGTATGATAGTTCTGTAGAACTTTAGTCATAAGTTGATCAACAGGGTTGCCATTATATTAAATATGTATGGGTTTTAAATTAATTTTCTGTAGAATAATGAAAACATCTCCAATTGGATAAGATAGATAAACATTGGAGAAAACATACATTTATTACATGAGACATCATGTACCACCTCAGCCTCCTGGGCTTATTGTGGATACTCCTAGTGTTCTGACTACAGCCTATATCCAGCCAATCCGTTTCCTGTAATAGCGTATACAGGTTCTTTGCTGGTTGGTTGTAAAAGTCTTCTGGAGTCATTTGGGGTCTACCATACAGTTTCTGCCTCCTGTGGTCCAGCGTCTCACAGTTGCATGGAGAGCTGTTTCGGTATCCTTTTTGAATATTCTGCATGTAAGGTCTCCGTTATACAGACCTATTTTGTTCAGGTGCTCCTTTGGAAAGTGTCCCGTAAGTAGCCCCGTTATGGTGCGTAGTTTGTTCCTGCTCATTGAGAGCAGTTCTTTCGCTACTTTTTCTGATGGTTTTTTTATGAATTTCTTCCCTTGATTTACCTGGGCGTATTCTTCCAGTGTTTATAGTGTTGCTCTTTCACCAACCCTTTTAACCATGACCTCGTTAGGCATCTGGGGATGCCCACAGCAGGTTCGGGTCCGTTTATCGATCCTGCTCTTGCGAGTTCGTCAGCTCTTTCATTGCCAGCGATTCCTTTGTGACCTAGCTGGAACCCACTCCAGTGTTACACTGTTCCGAGTCGCCAGTCTTCTAAGTTCTTCGCCGCATTCCCATACTAGCCGAGATGTCACCCTATAGCTCTGAAGTGCTTCAAGGGCAGCTTGTCACTGTAGATCCTGATCTGCCTGTTGTTGTATAGGCACTCATATTATTTGCCCTTGCTCATGCATTGCATAGACCTCTGCTTGAAATACCGAGGCGTATTTTCCTATAGCGAGACGACTCCTTCATATTTGCTCGACTTGCTGTATATGCCCGCTCCGGTGCCGAGCTCATTTTTTGATCCGTCTGTATACCAGATCAGTTCATTCGCTCTACTGAGTGGTGGTGCGTTCTCTTCCTCAAGCTCCTTTCGATCTTTGATGACAATCTCGAAGTTCTTGCGAAATATATATTTGGTGGTCATGTGGTCTGTTGGCATTTTGAAGATGTCGTCATCCACATGCCTCATCTCTGTGTGTCCTCTCCCATGTGCCACGTCATGGTCTGATGCTTTTTCCAGTCGTGTTAGTGCTGCTCTTGCTTCGCACATTATGACACAATGTAGCGGAGGAAGGTCTAGCATTGTCTTCAGCGCCGCTGTAGGAGTAGTCCTCATTGCCCCTGTAATGCCAATGCATGCAAGTCTTTGGACCTTGCTTAGTTTTAGCATAATAGAGGATTGTCTGATCTTTGGCCACCATACCAGAGATGCATATGTGATCCTGGGAATGATAACCATTTTGTACAGCCAGTGTACCATGTTGGGTCTAAGTTCCCATTTAGTGCCGTAAGTGCGTCTGGCAACCATGTATATTTACCTATAATAGTTGTTTAGAGTATTTGAGGAGTTATGTTACACAATTATGTATTTTATATTATAAATTGTAATAGAAATTATCGATGAATTCTATATATAAAGTCCATTTACTTTTCCAAAAAGCTGTATTTGGAAATGACGTAATTATTTTATAAATACAACATTCGGCAACATCGTTTTGCGACTGTATCGACTTAGACTTGTGCCTATGGTGTTAACCAGCATCATTCACTTCTTATTTTCTCCAGTTCGAGACTGATACGATGAAGAAATTCTTACGTGCATTAACACGTTTAAATTTTTATTGTGTTTGTCGCAAGTCTTCTAATTCTTTTATTACCCGAATATCTGCGACAACCTTTTAACATTCATTTATTTACGTAAACTTGGTAGTTAAACTTGTTTTGCCAATATTAGAATGGAAAAAATTGTAACAAACATAATTATTACGACCATAGGAGGCAATATGATTATAAAAGTTGGTAGTGCAAGAGTGGTTTTTTATGTATTTTTTAGGAATAGGTAGATGAAAAATTGCTTTTTTGTATTTCAAAATATATTCAGTCATGGAAATACACTGTGTATCGTGTTTCGTCTTATGAAGGAGGACCAAAAAATGGACCAAAAAATATTTGTACGTTAGTCAATAACTGTAATAGAGTACACGCATATTTCATATTTTGCTTGGATATTAATTTATAATAGTAAATATGATATCAAAAATTATTAATAATAGGAAATAAACCAGTTTCCATTGAAAATTACTCCCAAATTTTAAAATAAAATTCAAATTTCAATGCACTTTCCGACCACAACCCGAGGATTTCCGAACGCTACCGATGATACGTGTGATGTCATATCTCTTGTGTTTACTTATGTCAATATGGCCGGTATTGCATTAGGTTATGTGTAGTTGTGTGTTTTTATTGTATTTTAATCAACTATCAAATGCTTCATCGACGTGAAAATATCATTTATATGTTTGTTTGAGACCATTGCGTGTTTGTGTGTGCTTTTTTTTATTTCTAAAAGTCAACGTAAAGTGGAAAGTGGACATAAATATTCGATATTTCCGAGGATATTTTAAAACTTTTGGAAGAATATATTTTATTTACTAGTTCAGTGTTCAGCGACGATTCTTTCATATTTTGTGAGTAAAGATATGGCTAGCGAAGGTTTTGTAAAAGCACAAACTGATAACTTGCCCAAAGTTGATTCATTTATGCTGCTTGAATTTATGAAGTCAAACAGCTGCTTTAATGCAGGGGAAATAAGAGGAGTTAAAGCATTATCGTAAGTACGATTTGAACTATGTTTTATTTATATAATATATACCAACCATATTTCGATGTGTGGTCGTAAGAAAATGATGTTTTTATGGTTGATTTCTAGACATATAGGTACATAACCTCAAACTATTTAAGAATAAAAATTACCAGCATAGAAGTAGGTACTTACATTAAAATGGTCTTCACAAACAAAAGTAAGTGTATTTTTGCTTGCGCCACCAGGTAAAGTAACAAATATTTTGTCTGGTGTTTTAATAGACGTTGATTTACACACTGGAACAATGCAATACTTGTAATACAAACTTTTTTTTTGGCTTTATCCAGTTTTAAAGCTTTCAGAAACAAATTAGGTCACAAGAAGTACAAGAACTCATAGCGTGATACACGAATAAGAACGTAAGCAAATGACGTCACACCATGAGACAGCCATCTTTATGACGTAAAGCGCGCTTTGGAGGACTTTCAAATTTTATGATTCTTAAAGTTGTTTTAAAAGTAGAGTTTAAATTTTTTTTAAAACATAGGCATGCAAGGTGTTAGGTGGCCTGATAAAGCGTCAATTCCCACCATTAGCAAAATTTATTCTTGTACCCTATTTCATCACTCAATCACCATATTTGATTCGGTTAATGAAATATTATAATAGAATTGATGGATATGATCGTAGAATCAATGAACGTTGATACCATGAAGAAATCTCGGAAATGGTGGAGGAACTCACCAGGACAGAAGCAAGCGAAAATGTTCATAGTAGAACACTCGCCAAAATTTACATCAGATTTCATGGCCAAAGATAGGAAAACTGTCAATGCTGTAGTGGGTCTGTTAACGGGGCATTATAAGCTCAATAGGAATTTAACCCTGGTACATCACAATTATTTATTGAGACAAGAACTTCACACTCGGGTCTCAGAAACCCAAAGTTATTTTTTAGCAAACAAACAGAAAATTAAAATATTTGATGGTTTTGGGAGAATAACCAATTTTAGTAGTTTGCGTGGAAAAAAATACAATCATGGTGTTTTATTTCACAAAGAGATATATTGTTGAAAAAAGGAAAAAATATAAAATAACATCCAAACATAAAACATTTAAAAAAAATGAAATTCAAACTATTATCTACGAATACAAAGTCTATAACTATCCTTGTAACAGAAAAATAAACTCGTTTGGCATTATCAGTCTGCTGATGTTCGCATTTACAGCATAGCTGGGCTCTATGCTCCATGCAGTATCGCATGTGACACGCAGAACACGCAAAACTTTTTTTCTGCAATAGGGTACAAGCATAAATTTTGCTATTGGTGGGAATAGACGCTTTATCAGGCCACCTAACACCTTGCATGCCTATTTATTTAAAAAAATACAAACTTTACTTTTGAAACGACTTTAAAAATCATAAAATTTGAAAGTCCGCCAAAACGCGCTTTACGTCATAAAGATGGCTGCCCCATGGTGTGACGTCATTTGTTTACGTTCTTATTCGTGTATCACGCTCTGAGTTCTTGTGACCTAATTTGTTTCTTAAAGCTTTAAAAATGGATAAAGCCGAAAAAAACTTTGTATTCCAAGAATTGCATTATTCCAGTGTGTAAATAAACTTCCATTAAAACTCCAGACAAAATATTTGTTACTTTACCTGGTGGCGCAAGCAAAAATATACTTAATTTTACACTTACTTTTGTTTGTGAAGACCATTTTGATGTGAGTACCTACTTCTATGCTGGTAATTTTTATTCTTAAATAGTTTGAGGTTATGTACCTATATGTCTAGGAATCAACCATAAAAACATCATTTTCTTACGACCACACATCGAAATATGGTTGGTATATATTATATAAATAAAACATAGTTTAAATCGTACTTACGATAATGCTTTAACTCCTCTTATTTCCTCTGCATTAAAGCAGCTATTTGACTTCCTAAATTCAAGCAGCATAAATCAGTCTACTTTGGGCAAGTTATCAGTTTGTGCTTTTACAAAACCTTCGCTAGCCATATCTTTACTCACAAAATATGAAAGAATCGTCACTGAGCACTGAACTAGTAAATAAAATATATTCTTCTAAAAGGAAATATTGAATATTTATGTCCACTTTCCACTTTACGTTGACTTTTAGAAATAAAAAAAGCACACACAAACACGTAATGTCTCAAACAAACAGGTAAATGATATTTTTACGTCGATGAAGCAATTAATAGTTGATTAAAATGCAATATTAACACACAACTACACATAACCTAATGCAATACCGGCCATATTGATATAAGTAAACACAAGAGATATGACATCACACGTATCATCGGTAGCGCTTAGAAATCCTCGGGTTGTGGTCAGAAACTGCATTGAAATTTGAATTTTATTTTAAAATTTGGGAGTAATTTCCAATGGAAACTGGTTTATTTCCTATTATTAGTAATTTTTGATATCATATTTACTATTATAAATTAATATCCAAGCAAAATATAAAATATGCGTGTACTCTATTATAATATTTACTAAGACATTGTACCATGTATATAGGGAATATTTCAAAATAATTCCCGTTTTTTCAAATGATACCCCTTTTTTCGTAAAAATGGTAGAAAAAGTTTCTTGAAAATATCCGTCTAAGTTTACAATTGAATTGTTAAGTTTTCAATATTTATTTGCCTGCTTCTTTCCCAAACTCATTTAGCCTAACATGAAAAATAGGAGTAAATATTTAAAGTAGATATCAGAATTCTCTCCACTTATATTTTGATTAGAAATCTCTCTGTCTATAGACATTTCTGAAGAGAGTTTACTCTAATATTTTTCATAAGATTGAAATTACGAAGTTTACAGCATATTTTCATTGTAAACATTTCAAGACAATTTGTCTCATACACTGTGTAATAATTGATTAACTATTATCTTCAACGTTATCTAAAATTTAATTTATAAATAAATTTCGTGAGGAAATTGAACATATTATTTATGTCGCCAAGTCGAGGGAAAACTAAGCAGTCATAGCTGTACCATCCGTTTGTCGGAGCCATTTAGGACTCCAAATTCGTTGTAGATAAAGCTTAAGCTCGAATTTGAATTTTCAGTTACCAGAGAAATTACCGAATAACATTAAATTTGAATCTGCCGTTAACAACGCAATTTTATACCAACAAAAGGTTTCAGTAACTTTTGGCAAGTCACCATTTCATTTCTGTTATTCTGTCACTATTTATGTCAAATGGTATATTTGTTGTTGTTAATATTCGGTTGATAGTTGATGTTCATTTTCCATTAGACATTAGACTATTTAGTTATACCTCTATTTTTCTGATTACTTTTCTCACTGACATATGATATGGCGCAGTTTTTGTTGGCTTTCGTCGTCGGTCTCAGTCGATAATAATTTCAATCGAAAGCGGAAAGAAACCGAACAATAAAAATTTTTCGTGTCTTGAGAAAATTTAATAAATCGAGTTAAACAATCGCCAGCCTTGTATAATTGCTAATTAAAATACTCTAAAGAACAATATTGTAAAAATGATACTTGGAAATTAATTTCGTTCACTTTTCTTTCTTTCACTACACTGAAACAAATGAATGAATAGAGGATGAATTAACAGGACTACGAAAAGACATGGTGAACACGACAAAGACGATGGAAGCCATTCAAAAAGTGTCCACAGAGAACAGTCTCCCCCCAAGAAGGAGAGGAAAGCGAGGTCATGGATTTCACGGAAGTAATATCCATAAATAAGATACAGAAGGAGCAGCAACCGATGAAGAAATTATGGACCAGGGAAACCAGAAGACAACAACACACCAACCACCACCAGTCATCCCTAAGAGTGTCCACTACTGGAGCTCCGTGGGGAAAAAATACACAACGAGCAATCCGAGCGAGATATATAACAATCCGAAAAAGACTTGGAGTAAAGATACTCTGCGTTTGGCCATAGGTCTACAAGAATCCAACCCAACCAGGTGACAGGTGAGAAAACATAAAAGAAGTGGAGTGGTATACGCATATGCCACGAGAAGAGAGAAAATAAACGTTACAAACGGCGAAGATACCGAAGAGATAAATAAGGAAATCGAGAAAGAAGGAGCCAAGTTACGGAAATGCAGTCAACTCCACTCCATTAGGCGAGAGAAAGCCGCTACCCAAATCAACTCCACTCCATTAGGCGAGAGAAAGCCGCTACCCAAATCTACATGGTAAATGAAGATGAGTCAGGATCTCAACTAGGCCAACTAGGTATCTTTTGAACGGTTACACTTACATTAATAAAATTTGGAGGGTGAAAATAAAGTGTTGTAAACTTCTCTACGAATGGTAACAGGTGACGTAATAGTAATAGATGACGTCACAGTGCCACTCTGGCCAATAATTTTAAATAGGACCTTATGGCAAGTGATATCTCGTTTGAAAGGCATTGACATTGGCTACATAGCCATATTAATTTTGTTTGGGTTTAAACTAATTTTGACGGATGAATTAAATAAATACCAAAATTATTGAAATTATTTTTTTTAAATTAATAAAATATCAACAATGGATTCTTATAGCAAGTGTTCGGAATGTGCTCCGTCTACTTCCTGACAGTAATACATCCTATTAGTAAACTCTTGTCGTACTCGTTATTCGAATGTGTCAGCTGAAATTACATTGCATTCTTCAATAATTCTTTCTTTCAAAACGCCATTGCTATCTGGTGCCGTAGTATAAACCTTGGATTTCAAGTACCCCCATAGAAAAAAATCTAATGGTGTCAGATCTGGTGACCGAGGTGGCCATTCTATAGGACCTCGCCGGCCGATCCATCTACCTCGATAATCTTCATCCAGGTAACGTCTTACTGGCACCATAATAATGTGCAGGAGCACCATCTTGTTGAAATGTTATTTTCAGATGGCCGAATTCAGAATTTCAAGAATTAGCGGCTCAATTGCATTTTGTAACATCTCCAGATACACTTCACCGATTAAATTTGAATTTAGGAAAACAGGACCAACTATATGGTTTCCCAAAATACCTGCCCAAACATTGACTTTTTCTGGAAATTGGTTATGTTGTTCACGAAAGGTGTGAGGATTTGTGTCACTCCAATACCTTACATTTTGTGTATTCACATTTCCATTGAGGCAAAAAGTACTTTCGTCACTAAAACAGATTGTTTTTGTGTAATGTGGGTTTTGACTAATTTTATTTGTCATACATTCACAGAATTCGAGTCTTCTGTCGGGGTCGTCATCCGAAAGGTGGTCTATCTATCTATCTATCTATCTATCTATCTATCTATCTATCTATCTATCTATCTATCTATCTATCTATTTATTTTCAGCCAACACTTTCTGTACTGTACTTTTACTTACTTCACAGATAGACGCAACTTTAGTTGAAGAGGAAGTAGGGTTTACTACCATTTTAGCAACTATATCAATTTTTTTATCATCACTAAATGTTGGTCGACCAGATCGTTTTGCATCTTGAACACTACCTGTTGCTTCAAACTTGTGAAGAAGATCCCTCAAATAAGTTCTCAAGATAGGGCGATCTGGGTATCTCTCATTAAATAAACGTTCCGCTTCATGGAGATTCTTTCTAGATTCACCAATTATTAAGATAGCTGCTACTTTGTCGGCTTGAGTAAGTACCATTTTGCCTATGTAAACTCTTAAACGTCTCGTTAAACAATAATAAAATTGAATATTTAAGCTATTTAGAAAAACTTTGCAAAGCAACAAATACTATTAGATCAAAAACGTCAATTTTTTTGACAACTAACCAGAGGCGGACTGATAAATCTTCAATATTTAAATGTATTTATTTAATTTATTCGTCAAAATTAGTTTAAACCCAAACAAAATTAATATGGCTATGTAGCCAATGTCAATGCCTTTCAAACGAGATAACACTTGCCATAAGGTCATCTATTACTGACGTCATCTATTACTATTACGTCACCTGTTACCATTCGTAGAGAAGTTTACAACACTTTATTTTCACCCTACAAATTTTATTAATGTGAGTGTAGCCGTTCAAAAGATACGAGGGGGGAGGGGGAGGGGACTTTTGAATAGCACTGTATATGATTTTTGTAACCACCAAAGTGATGTCTAGAATTGAAGCTAGTTTTTTCCAAACATTCTCGAAGTTTTTAATCAAGTTATTATAGAAACGATTGAAGAAAAAAAATTGTATACTATAAAAATTTGAATGATAAAACCCGTGCATGGATAATATTTATGTTTGATGTTTCTGTTACATGAAAGAAGAACGAATGATTTTTTCACGTACACGGTAAGGTGAGGAGTTAAATAGCACTTTAAAGAGACAATCACAAGTGCTCTTCTGTAGAGACCACACGCATGATGGAAAGAGTGCATCTCAGGTATTGCGCCAAATACTCTTTCCGATACTCATAGAACAGAGTTGTGAGAATTTGTTGGTAACGTTATTTTGGAACGATGTAAATGAGAAGAATTTTATTGGGATTTATTTTTGTTCCAAGAAGGTTGTGCCCATGATTCTTCAAAGTAATAGAAGGAACTGGGATACAAGTGTACGAGTCATGAACCAAACTCTCTGAAAGCTTGGAAAATCCAGCTTCTTTAAAGGAAAGTGTGTCCAGTTCAATACTGACAAAATTTATGGAAGGCAAGGGAATATTATGATGTCGAATAGCAGGAAGCAGCGATGCGTGAACAACATATACAATATTGTAGGATCCAGGACACTTAGGAGAATGGGAAATGAACTAACAGTACAAATGCTACCGCGTGTCTAGATATTCACAAACACAAAAAAATTTTGTTAAAAAATACTGGCCTTTTTCTAAAACAATAGCACATTATCACTTAACACTATACTTTTGCGAATAAAAAACCCAATATTTCCACTGGAAAAATAAAGAAATTTGCACTGGTAAATTGCTATTATACAGTGTGGAAACCACGTATGGAATAAAATTATTTATGTCATTATTTTAGAAAATTATAAAAAATGCCGAGACACGTTAACTTTTGAATTGAGTTGTGCGATATGTAAACATAAATTTAAATGTACAGGGTGATTCACGCAGGTATGCCATAGTCGATGTTGTTTTTTTTAATGAAACACCCTGTATATTTACATATTTTAGGAATCCTCTTAATGAACCGATTCCAACAAACTAAATAATGTATGGTCAATTATGAATTATACATGGTCCCAATAGACATTAAAATATTTTTGGGTGAAGTCATATCTTTAGTTTAAGTTTGCGGGTTTATGATATTAGTTTCAGCTAATATTAGTTTCCAACTCTATACCAGCCGTTACAGTCGAGTGTCAAAGGAAGTGGGTTATATGGTATATTATAACAATTCGAGGAATTTCTAGTGTTTTTCCTAAAAGAACCTTTTCTGTACTTATGGGCTGACTACTCATCCTTCATCCGTAGTGTGTCTACCTGAAAGTTTTTACAATCAAGTGTACGTGCTACCCACTAGGATGTATAGAACCAATAATTCATTAATGATACTCAAGAAATGACTTTAATACAAGAGATTTTTATAATTCATACAGTAGATTTTGAACATTCTACGAAAAAAAAAATTCTTAATGTTAATATGTCCAATGAATCAGTGCTTCGTATTCTAAGATAATGAGCGAAACTGTCTTTTCCTCATGCACAACCAGGTTCTTCCCTATATGTACCTACCTACTAACTATTTTTTTAGTGTTAAAATGAACAGTATCAGGGTATAGTTATAGCATTTAACATGAAATATACCTATGTATGGTACTTTTAATATTTGAAAATAATAATTACCGTACACACAACTA
>CAJUYH010002421.1:0-40094 GCA_910591685.1 Galerucella tenella
ATAAAGGAGTTCAAAAAACAAGTAATCTATATTATTTTGGGAATAAAAACTTTATAATTAAAAAGAAAATTTCAATAACAACTAAACTGAAGGTGCTAACGCAATTTTGGATACTTATTAGAACACAAAAAAGTAGAATTCAAGTGGCTAATAAAAGGAATAACAAAAAAAGATAAGATAAGAAACACAATAATTAGAGAAGAACTGGAAATACAGACAACTTTGGAGTGTATTAACGAAAGACAACTGGGCTAGTGGGGTGATTGCAGTGTATGGAGAAGACTAGATAACTGAAAAAATATGGAGAGCGAAAAGAGCTAGGCGAGGTAAGACTTGAGAGGCGACGATAGGAGAAATATTACGGCGGAAAGAAAAAACTTGGACGGAGGCTAACAGAAAGAAGAGGAAAAAAATAATGAAAGAGTAAAAATATCACTCTACACCACAGTGTGTTAAAAGAGTTATTTGACTATATCTATAAATCGATACTTTTATAACTGAACTACAATTCCCTTAAACCTTTAAGCGATTGGAATATATTTATGGTCTCGTTTATTATTCAATGTACCTTTAGGTTAACAATATGTTTGTTGCGAGAACAAGCGTCGAAACACGAAGGACGTCCGTAGAATGGGGGATGCACGTTGACGCGATTTGTCCAAAGGGCTAAGGGTTGCGGTTTTATAAGGAGAGGGTCAACGAAGGTGTGATATGTAAATGGGATCTCTCACTAATTCTGTGTGAAATTGTTGCCACTAAAATTACGCTATTTAAAAGCTGTAAAATAAATATTTTGCATCGAAATGGGTATCTGAGACTGGTGAAGATAAATATTTTTTATTGTTGAAAAAAAATATCGTGATAAATTTTTGTTTTTTCAGTGAAGCGTTTAGCTTTGGATGTTTTTATTGGGATTTCTGCTAGCCTTTCAGTTTTTTTTAATTACCCCCTTTTTCCCCCTTTTTTACAGGGTGGATAAAAGCGCAAATGTTGTTTGTTATTTAAACTTTGCTACTATCCACTTTCATACATATTCCTTGATGCTCGATTGAAGAGAAGATGTTTAAAAATATTAATTTGCAATAAAATAGAACAGGTTGTAACGATAGAATATCAATCGTTATTTTTTTGTATCTACTTCTATCATTAACTTCCAAGTAATTTCTCTTTAAACCCTTTTTCGACGCCTTTGTCTATAAAACGAATATCGCTAAAACCCCCTTTCTACATTCCGCCATTCTAAAAAAATGTAAAAATAAAAACAAAATTGTTTTCAAATTGCATGGCCTTTTCTGTTGATAATTCTTAACCGCTTTTCTGTTTGATGTGGTTCATTTTAACCACTCTTAAAGAATTTGTTAGAAAGACAAACCATAGAGAAGGTGCGATTCAAACAGAAGTTAGTAAGTTTTTAATCCAAAATAAGAATCAAGCTGGTCACAGGCAAATTTTATGGCAAAACAAAACGAGTGTTGAAACAAAGTCCATTGGAGTCAAATCAGAACAGTAGAATGAGATCTCTTTGCAGCTGATAGAATGTTATATTTGAACTACCCCAGGCTGCACTAGAGTTATCGTTAATAAATACCAAAAAAAGAATTGAACCTTGGGGTACACCAAAACCAGAGTAACCTAACAAGATGTACATGTCTATGGAAATATATTCACATCATTGTTTTATGCTTCATATTCATTGTGACAGTAGTAGTAGAAGTATTATTCTGCAGCTTATAAAGCTGTAATCTCTCTTTGGAATCATCAGTACTAGTTCTATCTACTCATGAAATATATTTTCCAATTACATCATAGGCGTGCGCATCTTGTTTATTACTCATCCCCACCAAAACTAACAAAAGGTTTTTTTCTACATTAAAGGTAAGTTTAAAACCATTTTGAAGGAATAGCACAGAGGATTTGAACACAAACTGTATGGACCTATAATGAAAATTTAGTTGAGAATTTCTAACTGTGTAAATTGATGAGAAATCTCCTTTTTTAAAACTAATATATGATTCCATTATATAAAAATATCAATTTACTGTGCCAGTAAAGAACCCTAAAAGCCCACTGGATCACGGATCACACCTAAATCTGAAAAATACACCCTTATTTTGCAAATAAATTGGAATCCCCACACAAAATAAACATGGATAGAGTATTGGAAATCCGTGCCTTAATGTCTATTTCATTGTCCGGGAATATCTGCTTTATAAGGAAATAAAAACACCGCAACAACTCCCAAATGTCTCGAATGGATTTCTAATAAATCCTATTGGGTTGAATTTAAGGACACTGTAAAATTCGTGAGATCAGTTCTTATTATTCGTTTTGGAATATTTTAATAGTAGTAATTTTATTATTTATTCAATATTTTATTATCTGAAATACACATTTAAATCGGAGTGCATAGTACCAAAATTTTCATTAGTACTTTGTGTATTGAGTGGCCATCGTAGATCAGAGTGTTACATTTATGGTAAATTATTCTTTTATTGATTTTATATAAAAAAGCAATAATCTTACCTTTGTTGGCCATTGTCCGGTCCAGTATGTTTGACAGATTTTTCTCCAGTAATAATTTTCTTAAATTCACTTTCACCTGAAAAAAAATTTGATGGTTATTAAAATTCCAATATATTGTTCATTTATAGTCTATTTCAGTATTCTTTTATATTATTTTCATACCAAAGTACTCAAAAACATTAAAAAAGAGGCTTGTATAATATATTCCTAGTTATGACAAATTGTACTGAAATAACAGAAACAGTAATATGCTCATTGTGCATATTAAAAATACCAATTCGTCTAAATGATACTTCGTTGACGAATAATAAAATTCAAATGCCTCTGTCGCATTATTGTGATAAATCATTCATCTACAAATTCCGTATTAGGTATAGGTATATCAATATTATATGGAATGATAGTAGGAGAATAAAAAAACCATTGACAAAATAGTATCTACCTGGACACCAATATTACAAGCAAACACACAATTTATAATGTTCAAAATATTAAATAAATGAAATCTTTGTCCATATAACATAAGTAATACCTACTTTACAAAAAGGCTAGTGTCAATCAAATGGAAATAAGTAAATTTAAAAATGGTAACGACCAACCTCAAATGGGAATACCATAAACAAGTTAGTTTAGTTAGTTTCTGTACTGAAGGGATGGACTGATGGACACGCCAGGGCAGCCACTGAACTACCAAGGAGTAGGCTAAGGAAGATAGCAGGACTCCTAACAGGGCACTACTGTATGAGGAAGCACCTCTACAATCTAGGAGTAGAGGAAAGTTCCCTATGTAGGGGTTGCGGCATGACTGATGAAACGTCAGTTCATGTTCTCTCAGAGTGTCCACACTGGGCTGTATTACGCAGGCGAATCTTCGGAGTCACTGTCATGGCTTCTGGAGACACAAGCAGGCATCCACTGAAAAAGGTTGCGGCCTTTATTGAAGGGCTCGGCTTCATGGATGACTAGGTAGCAGGATTGGCACAATGGGCCCGCCAGTTGCCTCAGTGTCGGAACCTTGGCTTGAGTTGTCCAGGACAAGGCTCGCCTGCACATTAAGTAGTAGTAGTAGTAGTAGTAGTAGTAGTAGTAGTAGTAGTAGTAGTTTCTGTAAAGCGCCATACGCTACAGGCTGCGCACGAACGTTGTTCCAGCTCCTTCCACGTTTTAAAACCTCTTATTATTTCTCTATGGTACCATGGTACACACAGATGTCCAGTGCCAGTTTATCCTAGTGCTTGGTCAATGAAGTGTAACACTCATGTATGTCGTTTACTCAACTACTACTACGTATTCATTTGCACTGCACCAAGTAATTGACGCGAACGCATCAAACTACTCCGATCTTCTGAAACCTTTGGAAGCGCCGAATGCGGAAGCATTTTTTTTAACGTAATTGATAATTATTTGGAAAAAGTGGAAATTTGCAGTGTATCTCGAAGGAGTTTATTGCCAACACCAGGCAATATTTCGAATGTAACACTGTAGTGCAGCCCGTAAAGTTCAAAAAATAGATTTATGATCATGTTTTTAATTTTGTTACGACGATAAAAAGAATCCAACACTCTACGTCGTGCCGACATGTGATTCGATTTATTTTTCGATGGGATTTATTTCGATATCGTAGTTGTTTTTTATTTTCTTTATTAGTTGATAAATTTCCAGAAAAAATTCAAAAACGGTTTGTTTTTCAATATTTCAACCATCACTTTCTGGTCCCAATAATTGATACAAAAAAGCAGTTTCAATGGAATCGTTATTTTCTCTTCCCCTTCCTGGGGTGCATAAAGTGAGTTTTTCATTGAAGGATGTTGGATTGTGTACAGGAATATATCAATTTGGTTAGGTTATATCTCCAGAGTACTTGTGTCAGCGTAATAGGACTAAAATATAAAGGCTTACGAATTCATGTGCTCTTATAGTCTAATAAAACCTAATTTCTAATGTAAAACATTTCCTAAATGTTCCTGAGCTGATATTTGTATTGGTCGTTTATAACCAAAGCTGAACTGAACAATAAAAAAGGGTTTGAACAAGCCACTAAGTCTAAGGCGCGTCCACACTATGCTGTTGTTTGTTAAGTGCCAATCGGCAAAGCCTTAAGACATAAGTGCGTTCGTAATCTATGGGTTGGGTGAGGAGCGGAAATAGACAGTTTACGTGTCAGTCAGACGACGGGGCGAACGCCTAGGGATAAATCAGCTTGAACGATTAGGGCGATTCTTTGCAAAATCAATATAAAAATCGTAGCACCGTATATTTCAACGAACCCGATATTATTCAGTTGGTGGAATATAAGTGAAAATGTACTTATTTTACAGAAAAAATCCTTCAGGACCATCTGCACACTCTTCTCTTTCATTCATTCCCATCACTACAGTAAATCAAAGTCATCAAATGAATTTTATCTTTCTAACAAAATTCAAGCTACAGCTACTCCCTTAAATTTTGTTTTTAAAGGCTTTTGTTATTGTATTTGAAAGAAAAGAAAAGGTATTTCTTAGTAGAGCTCTGTTACGAAACTCAAGAACTCAATAAAATAACAAACAAACGTAGTCGAACGGAAAAGACAAGCCATCGATCCGAAAGTGTATTTTCTGAAAATTTCTTAGAAAATGAGAGAGAGGTCATGCATACAATTCTGGTAGATTTATAGTTCCCTTTGGAAAGCAAAAGTTTTGTGTTTCAAATTATTGCATTGAACCACTAGCGTGGAATGTACGAGCTGTATTGATAAAAAATCAACTTTGAGGATAATGTGTATGGTGTCCAGGTTAAACCAGAGAATGAACCTGAAACTGTGGCTGAAGAGGCTCCTGTCAAGCCTATATCGACCCACTTCCCTTTGGGAAATAAAATGAAACATTCATTTTCAGATGTGAGAGCTATTTTTCACGATAATGATATTTAATACAATCATATTATTTGTATTAATTATTTTTTCCAAACAATAACGAACCGTTCACAATAAATAGAATAAAACCATATAACCAATTCAATTCAAAAAGGATATGAATTGATAAATGATAAAATATTGCGCAGATAGTGGGTAAGTGACCAATTAGAGCTCTAACATCGACCAATAGGAAGTTTTCAAGCAAAATCATTTGGAAGAATAATGAATAATTCAATGTTTTTTTTTAACTGATGTGCATAACAATAGGTAAAATTTATAATAGCCGATAGGATTTGTTGGCATTATAATAACTATGAAAATGACAAAAAGCACTCGCTTTAACTGAAAATATGTTAGTAAGCCATAAATTATGGGAATAAGAGAAAGAAAAACACGACATCCGACAATTTATACTGAATAATTGGCTTAAGGACTATATCAGTAAATAGTAAATGGTCATTTCGGATAATTAATACAATATATCTATCTGACAGAACCATTATTATCAGTGAATATTCAATAAATTAATTACATATTTTTCGAATCAATTTTTACTACTACCAATCGTGAATGGTAACTATCATTTTTCAAGATAATTAAACCGCTCCTCCTGCTTAAGTCCTGCTTAAATGATTACATAATATATTGACCCCTTCTGTTTTATAGTTAGCATTATCTTGCCAAGATTTTCTCATCTGATCTTTGCTGAAAATCCAATTTAATTTCTATTCAGATTACACTTTATTAATTTTTCAACTGGTTTTGATATTTGGTATTTCTGGTGCCTGTAGAATTGTTGAGTTAGTTTGAATTACTCTTTACGATGTAGAAGACCTAGAATCTAAGCTTTTAATTAGCATACCTGATTAGAAGAGCAACAAACCAAGATCATTTGCAATTAACCAATGTACTTAAATGTTGGAGTAAAATATTTGGGGATTATCCTAGATATCAAACTTACTTGGAACGCTCACTTGGAAATAGTTATCCATAAGGCCAGACTATCTGTGTGGACATGTCGCAAGATCTGTGGATCGAAGCTCCCCAGAAGCTACAATTGGCATCGCAATAAGTTTTGCCAAACAAATACCAAATACCTGGATAGCAAGAAGAGCTTTAGCCTTCTGGGATAATTTACCATGAATGGTTCATTTAAAGGCTTTTATACATCCTTCGAAGAATGTCTCCAAACAAATGTTAGACTATAGCAGGCATGATCTACGTTGTCTAACAGGCCTTTTAACAGGCCACTGTCATCTGAATCATCATATGCTGAAATTTGGACTGTCGGAAGATCCGACTTGCCGTCTTTGTCTGGAAGATGATGAAACAGCATAGCATATAATTTGTGCCTGCCACGCCGCAGCTCGAATCAGGTATTTGATGTTTGACAGGGTCTCTCTCTCGCCCTCGGACCTGAAATATCATTCACCAAATAAACTAATAGACTCTTGCGAGTCGCCTTATAGACCCACTCACCACAAACCTAACCTAAATGTTTAGTTAAAACCAGAAAATATGAACAGTGAGCGATTTTTCTCTACATATCAAACCGAAAATGGTTGTAGACAAGTGGTAAGAGTTCATCAATTTAGAAAAATGCCTAAAACAGCTGGTAAATCCGACAGAATATACTGGTCACTGCTATCGTCGGTCTTCTGCAACAATATTGGTTGACTCTGGTTTGACATAAATAGTTTAAAGAGGCATGGCTGATGGAAGTCACCAAATATTGCTGCGGGATATATCAACGAATCTCTCAACAATAAGGTTGAGGTTGCAAATAACCCTAATACCCCACATGTTGTCCAAAATGTTTCTAATAGTTCTAATAATGCTTGTCCAATGTTCAATAACTGTACTAACTGTCAAATAATCATTTATGTAGAACACTAACAACTGTGAGAAAATGACATTTTCTTACAGTAACGAAGTGAATAGGAAATCTTGACTTTTCCTTTTCTGGAATTTCAAAATTTTCTAGCGATTTGCGGTAAACCATATTTTCCCAAGCTCTGTTTATCAAAATCCGTTCATACGTTTTGGAAATATTTAATTTCACTATAAATTTTAATGACTTGTTGTTTGCCTACGTAAATTCTCCAAATTTGTTTCTTCCGCTCGTGTCTAATTAATGCGTTGTCACATTTTTAAAGCTCTTTTGCCGAGATGAAAAAAAAACAACGAATAAACGAATATATGATACTTTACATATCCCAACAATAAGTTCGAAGGGCATATATAAGGACATTAAGAACGCGTCGTAAATAAATAAACTAGAGAGTTGCGGTGTGCGAATATAAAGCGGCACAATTTCCTGCTAAATGTCTCCACATTCAACTGTTTTATTGTCCTTATGAAGCCCTTTTTGCCCAGATTTCCGAATAACATTGGATTTTCCCTTCACAATGTTTATTTTGCATATTTTATTAATGGAGACGACGGCAATGGTGCGTATCAATTTCTGCTTCTGTATAATGTTGAAAATAACTTTTTCTACAATATTTGCTAGATTCCCAAATGGCACGAGTTCTACGCAATGCAGCTGAGTCTAGAAAATAAAAACTTCATTCCAATAAACAAATCCACTTTCATTTCATATAGAGATTATATTTCCATTAGAGTAGTGTGTGAAAAAGTATGCTTTTCGGTACTGAGCTGAACGTTAAAAACCTTCTAATATAGCAAGCAGCAGAAATCCTTTTTTAGACCCTTATAAAGAAAACCAACACAAATATGGCGTATAATCGAGAAGTGAAGAAGAAAAACTCCATAAAAAAGCAATACCGATAGCAAATGGAAAATACTTTCAATAAATACAAGTTTTATATATATTTTGTATCGGAGTTCTTCATATTTTCCGCCTCTTGACGGCCCTTTTTGTCGACTCAAAATTCAATTTGAGAAACTACCAGTTGCAACTAACAGCTACTTTTTACCAACGGTCACCAATCAGCTGCGTAACAATATTTTTTACGGAAGGAACAAACTACTTATCAAATCGAAAATGATCATGGAAAAAGTAGTATTGAAAAAGTGTTTTTTCAACGAGTGGGCGGAAAATTGAATTCTCGCACCGTGTGGGAATAATTTTCCACCTCAATATGTCAAATTAATGATAAGCCGGTATATTATGGTGGTTGCGAAATGCTTTAGTTACCATGTGTAACTAACTACCAGCTATGTATTTACTTTCATTTTTGTTTGTTTATTGTCAGAAAAATGTAAGTGCATTTCTAAAATATTTTGCTCGTGAATAAGTGAATCCTCATTAAAAATGAATATTTGATTAGTTCTGTTGACTTTCTTCGCGCTCGTAGAAAAACTATTGAACCTAATACTCGCGTAATTTGCCAAAACTCGCTAGCGCTCGTTTTGGCAAATATTACGCTTGTTCAACAATATCGCTCTTTTCATAACTAGTTACGTAAATAACTATTGCCGGTCCCTAACGTTCATTTTTTTTCATTTTTCCAATCGCTATTTCATAATACAATCTACCTTGATTTCGTTACTATGGTAAAAACGGCTCGATATATTGTCGAGTGATGACGTTTCGTTGACGTTTAGGTCAAACTTATTATTTTATCTGGTTTTAGTTTTGTTAATCACTTTGTTATAAAAAGTGAAATGAAGAATTGAATGTATATCGAAGTGCCTGTCTTAAAAAATATATTGTACGTCACGCAACCGAAAATTTGTGTTTTTCAGGTCTCACCAAGCTTCCAGGACTCGCCTACGGCTCGCCCTGGAATCTGCTTGTCTCGACCTGAAAAACACTACTTTCCGGTCTTGTAACGTAAATTACTATTTTATGTGGAAATATAATGGGAGAAACCGAAGAAAAGTTACGTGAATATTATTCTGTATGTGTTCCGTCCTATAGAATGATTTGTAAGTGGTTCTCTTCTTTTGAAAGTGGCCATATGAACACGGATGATGATGAACGTCCAGGACCGTTATTTATTGTAACTACTCCAGAAATGGATAATAAAACCCGTGCCCTTGTACTTAGCGATTTTCGAATAAAAGTACGTGAGATAGCTAGTGAAATAAATATTCCAACCGAACTGGTGTGCAATATTTTGCATGAATGGTTACATATGAAAAAGGCGCGTGCCACGATTGCTTAATGCTGATCAAAAGCTGGCTCGCATTAAAAGTTCAAACGAAAGTTTGGATATCTTCAAACGTATTTCCGTCGAAATGTCACAGCAGATGAAACTTGGTTACATCATTATCCACCAGAAACAAAATTACAGTCAAGACAATGGATTTCATCCGAAAAACGTGCTCTCCAGAAAGCAAGAACCAATAAGTTCATGGCCACAGTGTTTTGGTATTTGATTATTTGGAAGAAGGGAAAACGATAACTGGCCAATATCATGCTAATTTGCATCACGATTATGCTCCTGCCAAATTCGTCTGCTATACTGGCACCAAAATTAGCCGAACTGCATTACAATTTATTGCCTCTTCCGCCATATTCACCTGATCTGGCTCCCTTCGATTAATTTCTGTTTCCAAACTTAAGCAATGGTTTGGTGGGAAGTGATTTCAGACAAATGAAGAGGTGAGTGCAGAGACAAACGGGTATTTTGCGGCCTCATAATGAATATATGCGTTACTTAATGGACATCTCGTATAAGATTAACACAGAGAAGACGTATCTTTAATACATCAGGAAAATAATTACTTGTTAATCTCGCCTGCTCCCTTCTTTAAGCATCACAATCTAAAATTATGTCTCTTAGTATGTGACTGGAGGCATAATTTAAACGATAAATCTGGAAAACGAGCTGGCTGCTAGCTGAAAGAGAAAGACGGTGCCAGAACAGGAGTATAACTCAAGAAAAATATTTACGGTAATGACCCCATTCACTCCAAAACTATGTTTTAAAAGTTCGCGTTTGACTTCCCCCCTTTTACGGAGCCCGTAGTCAGCGTACGACAACGAACGCCTTAAAAAGTAATAGGTAGCGGCATAACCATATCTCGAAGGCATCTGTTTTAAGTTACGAAACGTTAAGTGCTAAATTAAGTGAGCGTACTTTTTTTTAGACGAGTAAATTTCGGCGAATGATTTTTATTTCCGTTGTTTTCCCTTTGGCATTTCGAACACTCCGAACAGAGACGATAACTATGAAAAATTAGGATCATATTTCTTAACGGTGTTTTCTTGGTTTCAAACCGTTAGAAATTTGCGTTGGAATGAAGTTCGTATGGTTCTGGTTAACGCGCAATTTGAAAACTTCTTTCAGCAATGTCTTAGGTCCAGAGAGGTATATAAGGGGGGTTTTGGGGGTTGAAACTACCCATGGAAAATACGATACAGGTACAATAATTTCTTCTAAGCCTATCAGATAAAAAAACCAAACCACCCCAGTTACGTGACTGGTTAGGTCTTAAACTCCGGATATATTTTCGGAGAAAATTTAGCGGAAAATTGAATTTGCCGCTCACAAAAACAGCCATACTCCCAAATTTCATTCTTCATTCATTTCTTCTTCGAAAAGGTAAAACCGCACCCTTGCTAGGCCTTCGCACTCACAGAGTGCTCCGCAGTTTCGTCTTCTTCCTGGCAAAAACTATAGTTGTCTTCTGCTAGGACAATTGTGTGCATATGTTACCTCAACCTACAATGTCAGGTCAGCATTTCCATCATAATCCTCGTATTTGACATAGTGGGTCATGTGACAGTTTGGCCGAAATGCTTTCAAGGAATAATTTAGCTTGCCTTTGTCGTGGGGCTTCATACCATCTGCTCAACGCCTGGTTGTTTATCCATTTGTGGATGCTCTTCGTAGTTAGGCATTTAGCAATTCCACAGGAAGGTTCTGGCCCTATCATGACCTCCTTTGCTCCTTGCTTGGATGATTTATCGGCCTTTTCATCGCCTTTTATTCCTTGGTGACCTGGCACCCAGGCTAGGGTAACTCTATTATGTCTGCTGAGTGCCTTCAGATACTCTCACATCCTTACTAACAATCTTGAAATCGTGAAGGTTGAGAACCACCCCTGCTGTGCTAGTGCTCTTAAAGTACAAAGGGCATCCCAACAACATAGGTTACAATCCTCAAAATACATTTCTTTTACTATTTTAAATTTCTTCCTCTCAAATGTAATATATCCATACTATTAAGTTCAATTGATTCTGGCGAATTTCATTTAAATCTGTCAATCGAAAAAATCCTCAGGTTTCATTTTCATCATATTTGCTCAAGTTTTACAAAATCCAATCAAAAAATCGACTTTTCATAGTCGTAAAAAAGTCAATGTTACTATTAAATTAGTTATTGATTGGCCACTTATACCTACTTAATTTAGCACATTTGAATTCACCGTCAAGTCACAAGCGACAGAAAGATAATTGGATTCGGATTCTTATTGCCTATTGGATGATGCCAAAACTGTCACGGCATTTTTATGAATAGATTTTAAGATTCTTCATCTTATTCATTCACACAAAGGTGTCGTCGAAAACGTCGACTGCAAATATCACTTCAGATGATCTCATGTTTATCAACAAAAGATGCAGAGATTTGTTTGGATAAAGATAATATTATATGACAATGGATTAATGAAGATAATCATGGAGACCTGATAATTGTAAGATATAGGAAATGCACTGAGTTGAAATATAATATTTGAAAAGAGTTTCCACTTGAAGAACAAACTTTCTACCGCCACATCATGTTTTTTCGACTAATACCATATAATGTATGAGCCATTTTTCCAGCGAGGAATCGATAACACTCCACAATTTCCCCAGCTAACTAACTGCAGGTGTCAAAGGCAACCCATTTTAAAATTTTTGATCCAGCAACTTCATTTTTTATTGGAAAAGAAAACGCATCTCCTGGGATTCACCGAAGGCAGGGACTGGTTTTCCCGATCGTGACTCAATTACATCAACCATCTGTCGTTATTAAAATCGGTAATTGAGTTTAGTAACTTGTTATAGTCGTGTATAAAGGCGGGGATGTGGTTTGACCAAAAACCCAAGGCGATTAACTGTGATTTTAATTCATCGGGGACGAAAATTTGATAAAATTGAAATATAATTTCAATACCCTTGTTTTTCGGAGAGAGTTTTTTGAACTGGAATTTTGAGCTTTAGATGAATCTACTATAAATAATGATGTACCCTATTGTCTCTCCCTTTGTTATTATTATTCCTTTTATCCGTTGCCTGTCTTGTTTGTGTTTATACAGAGTTCGACAAAAGTCCGGGACCGGACAAATATCGCAGAAAATATAATTTTTTCGGAAAATCTTTTTATACCACAAGTTTTACTCCAACTTGAACTATAATTTGAAAATATTTTGAAACATAAAGGGTGTTCCAATAAAGTGTGGCGTATCAAAGTTATATTTTTTCTTATGGAACACCCTATATTTTATTGCATTTTCTGATTGCCCCTGAAAAATATGATACTCCTTCATAATGGTTACCTATACCTGAATACAGAGGGTTCCGAGTTATGCTGACTTTTTTTAAAATCTGAACATTTCGAAAAAAATTGATAATTCATTGATATAGCAATGTTTACCAAATTTCCTCTTACATCTAAATAGTTGGACATTCGTGGAATGTATTCCATGATTGAGTACCAACTATCTCTTTACAGGGTGTTCAGAATTTTCAGTTTCATTATTAGATCATTCAATGTGCAGTATTAGGATTATTTTAAATGGAACACCCTGTATTTTAATTATTCATCATATTCATAAAAATGTCCTCTTCCGAATGGTGTGAGGGTGTCCTAGGTATTATACTTTTCATGCAATTTACAATTTTTTTTTATTTTATGCTAAATCGATTTCAAAACATCTGCAATTCTCTCTAAATTTCAAACTAATGATCTTGGCATAGTTGTTGTAAGAAACTTAATGGATTACGTTTCAAGCCTTCAGAAAATATAGGGTTCTACTATCCTATACCGAGTGGTTAAAAAGATATAGCCACTTTCACAGAAAAATCACTCTCCACTTAGAGACATTTTATGAAATAACAAAAGAGTTTCACACAATACGAGTGTTATGTTGAAGATTGGTTTAATTATTATTATTTAGAACACTGAAATACAACATGAATAAAAACGTAAATAACAACTAAAAGTAATAAACCCCTATATTTTCTGAAGGCTCAAAACGTGATCTATTCAGTTTCTCACAAGAATTATGTGAAGATCATTAGTTTGAAATTCAAGAGAGAATTGCAGATGTTTTAAAATCGACTTAGCAGACAATTTAAGAAAATTGTAAATTGCACGAAAAGTATAATACCTAGGTATAGGACGCCCTCACACCATTCGACAGACGACATTTTTTTGAATATGATGAATAATTAAAATACAGGGTGTTCCATTTAAAATAATCCTAATACTGCACATTGAATGATCTAATAATGAAACTGAAAATTCTGAACACCCAGTAAAGAAATATTCAGTACTCAATAGTGGAATACATTCAACGAATGTCCAACTATTTAGATGTTAGAGAAAATTTGCTAGAATTTGTTATATCAATGAGTTATTAATTTTTTACGATATGTTCACATTTTTAAAAAAGTCAGCATAACTCGGAACCATTATGAAGGAGTATCAAATTTTCCAGGGACAATCAGAAAATGCAATAAAATAAAGGGTGTTCTATAAGAAAAAATATAACTTTGATACGCCACTCTTTATTGGAACACCCTGTATGTTTCAAAATATTTTCAAATTATAGTTTAAGTTGGAGTAAAATTTGTGGTATAAAAAGATATTCCGAAAAAATTATATTTTCTGCGAAAATTGGTCCGGTCCCGGACTTTTGCCGAACTCTGTATACGTCGCTATGATCGGGACCTTCGCGGAAAAAGAGTATCATTGATTTTCCTCTTGTTGTTTTCTTTCTTATCGTTTGTTATTACTCTGTTATATGTAGTTTAGTAAATAGGCTGCAAGAGTTCTGTCTATTGGCGGAGGCGCTAACATGGGAATCTCCATAAGGAGATGGCGGAAAAAGCTAAGGTTTGAAAACGTCAAAATTGACTCCAATAGTGGTGGTGCGCATGCGCTACGTGTCACGTGCTATGTCAAACGTCACGTCAAATTTCAAACGTCAAATGTCAAAGGTCACGTTTGACATAGCACGTGACACGTAGCGCATGCGCACCACCACTATTGGAGTCAATTTAGATGTTTTCAAACCTTGGCTTTTCCGCCATTTCCTTATGGAGATTCCCATGTTAGCGCCTCCGCCAATAGGCAGAACTCTTGCAGCCTATTTACTTAGTTTGATGGGAGGTATGGATTAAATTAACTTAGAGCCGTCAATCTTACATTTGATTCTGTAGTTTTCTTGAAAATGTTTGTGGCTGAAAGACTTGAAATAGAATCAGCATTCAGGTACTCATTTTTTCCGCCTCATTTTCAATTCCAGTTACAACTTCTCGTGAACCGATGCTCCAATATGATCCTTCTATATGCGACACATTTCAATATCGATTGAAATTCTTGTAGCTTGATGGCGAAGTGTCTTTAGAACCATCGACCAACAGCACTATTTAATCCCATTTGTGAGAAAAAGGCAATTGAGTAAGAAGTAGCGGAGATGGCAAGTGAGCAATAGTGCGGAAAAAAGTCCGCCATTTAATATTGATGGTTTCATCGGTTTCTCTAACGACTCACCATTAGGAAAAAATCCATTTAACGTAAGAAAAAGAAAGAGAGAAAAGCAAAAACTTGGAAACTTCTAGTACAGTCCGCGCTTAAGAGCTGCAAAAGTGTTAAGACGCCTCCGGAGAATAAATAAATTGTTTGCGGGGTTGCCAATTGAATTATATGATTAATTTGCAGTTTTCTAAGGAAACTTCTAGTTTGCTGACCGTAATTAGGTTTGTTAAACGTTTTATATTGTTCTACTTTTAACAAGATCTTATACCAAGAATCGAATTAGATATTTGGAAGGCAAACATACAAATATTTATATAAATATGAATACAAAGACATAATTACAAATTTAAGTCAACAACCATCATCTTCTGGGATGAAATTGTATAAACGAAAAAAAAAACACCTGCTTTAGTGTGAGATTTACTCACTTTGAATTTGAAAGATCGTCTTTTGCGAGCATCTAAACAGTGTCAAAAATCGGATAAAAATCGGATTAATGTCTTTGAGGCGGTGTGAAACATTTTGATGCTGACATTGTTTTGATAATTTCCCCTTTACAAAAAAAGTGGAATTAAATCGTGAATTATTCTCCTTAGAATCTTTTGCAGCACTATGGTGTTAACATTGATCAACTGTTAAGGACTTGAGAAAAAAATGTATAATGCGTTCACGAAAAGAGTAAAAATATTATGAATATGAAAATATACGTACTCTTAACGTTAAAGTATGTAGTGACAGCTAGCACTATCATTAACACTTGAAGCTTTCAGGTTATCTTGTGCCCACATTTTTTTTGTTCTACTTTAAGAACATGCCAAATTTAATTCAGTTATTCCCAGACTGTTTCAGGTCCAGATCTGTTTTAACTTTTATAGAATATACATATTATGTATATTGAAAAATTCTTAGCCTACTATAGAACCAGACGGAATTTCAATGTCAAAATATTTTATTACTTAACATATTCTCCTCTTAATTGGATACATTTATTACAGCGAACCTGCAGTGCTTCTAGATCTTTAAAAAAAAGTTCCTTCTTGCTCTGCAAACCAGACCTCCACAGCTTTTATCACCTCTTCGTTGGAAGAAAATTTACGACCTTTTAAACTTTTTTTCAGTTGAATAAAGAGATGATAGTTGGTCGGAGCCAAATCTGGTTAATAACGGGGGTGTTCTAGTAATTCAAACCCTAAATCACGAATTTTTTGCATGGCAACATGAGATTTGTGTGCAGGGGCGTTTTTCTGCAAAAACAAACACCTTTGGATAGCTTTCCGCGTCTTTTCTCTTCAATTTCTTCCCGTAGAGTGGTCAGTAATGTCGAATAGTAATCTACGGTTATTGTTCAACCCTTATCCAAAAATCACACGAAACTTCTCAGGTCTTGGAGAGGACGAAGGACATTGATCACCAAGGATATTAGGCATATCTTCATATATCTGCTCACCTCTTAAAACTTTTAAATACAGGTACTTGATGATGGCTCGATACTCCAATTTTTCGATTTTCACAATTTTTTCTTTTAATTTATTGCGTAGCTCTGGTTTACTTTTTTGACGTCCAACTTCACACTGACACTTCTAATGAGTTATTGTTCGTTGCTATGGTAACGCAATATTTTGTTCATGCATGGAACTGGTCTAGGCTAACTAGATACCAATACATCCTCGTATATCGTTTTAACTTCTTTAATTCCCGCTTGATGTCTCATAAGCACCTTCCATCTCCCCAACGACCATAAGACAAATGTCATTTGTCAACCGCCGCCTACATTTTGGCAACGCCAACACCTAACTTCCTTGAACCACCACGAGCAAAGGTCCTGCTTCCTATCGACTATCTTGAAGCCAAAACTTAACTTTTATGATTATCTTTACTTTAATTTTCACTTTTTATAAACAAATTGATGAAGTGATCACAGCTTCAAGGACACCTTCCAGATACTTTCAAGGAAATCTCCTAAAATACTACCAAGTTCCAGTCAGTTTTTTTTATTCGAACATTATTTTAAGTTCAAGTTTAAACTATCCTTTAGGATTGGATAAGTAAAATTTTTAATCTACCGAGTTAAAGGAGAGTTAGTCCTCTTCAGGGTTTGATCTGAACTTAGTCCTCTTTAGGGTTTGATCTGAACTTAATAGAGAATTATTTGACGGTCGCGGTAGGGACAGCTGTGGCTGTAGACCGTACACCCAAAGGATGGCCATTTGGGTAATTTCCGCAATGCATTGCGAAAATTAAGAGGCGGGAAAAAACCACAGAAAAGGAAAGGAAAAGGAGAGACATGGTGATGAAAAGTTTGCCTGCTTATATAGCAATCATCAATCTGGCGACAATTTTCTTCTTTTTGGATGCTAGAGGTTATAAATTTGATCCAGATAGTTCCGCGCAAAAATATTGAATCTTATATTTCAAGATTGTGTTTTTAATATGCGAAAATGTTACGGAGAAGACTACAAAGAAGCGGTAGTTGAAGCAATTTGGAACACCACCGCTAAAAATAACTGTAACTGATACGTTAAGTAAAAATCATCCTGTATAATGTTTTAACAGGATCGATATAGCATAAAACTTTTTGAAAAATATTACGTTCTTTTTAAGTAACGAAAGCTTTTTAGCTTCGCAATGTCCAGCGTAATTCAGCTCGGCAACTACGTGGGTTAGTAGGTGTAAACATTCCAGCTGCATTATTTAGGAATGTTGAATGGAGAGAACGGCACGTGCAAACGGTCTCGTAAACTTATAAACCATCCACATAAATGTAACTCGACTTCTTTTCTCATATTACGGAATAAAAAAAGCATAAAAACAAAGAATGAGGATGGAGGTCAATGCTGGATTTGTGTTTTCGCTGATACATGCTCAGATTTAAATATTAGTGGCTTGTTCGCTCTCCAAAAACATACAGTAGCAGAAATAGTATTCAATCTAAACAAAGCCGCTCGTTGTATGAAGTTGAGATACTTATTTTATTTGGATTTATTTCTACCACGGAGACTAGATATTTTAACCATTGATAAGTCTGACATCTGATGGATGTCATAGATGCTAGATTAAAATAAAATATTATGCGATAAATTCTAGCTCCTGGTTTAATTATAGATAATATAAGATACATAATGCTGGACACTAGATAGAAATCGATTTCAGACTTCGTGTGTATATTCACAGTGGTGTTACATTGGGATTGGATGGTCAAAATGCCGGACATCTTCAACATCCCGAAAGTTTGCTTAACGTAGATATCAACTGAAATTGTCATTCTTTGGGAAAAATAAAATGGTTTCCAATTTCAATGGAGAATGGCAACTGAACGGTATGTTGTTTTTTCCTTTCAATTTCATCTTCTGCTTCGACTGCTGTGACGTCCTTAGACAGGCTTATAGGTCTCCCTTGTTTTAGTCTCCCTTGTTTTAGTTCTTGCTCCTACAACTATCTCTGTCTTGGAGACGTCATACAAGTTTGTCTCAACCAGTAGAAGTGCACCTTTCTATTTTCGCTACCTGGTAGATTGCCCAAAGTGAGTTATCCGCTTTCAGCTCTTCGATAGGTTTTGAGCGTCTGGCTTGTGCTGCAATAATCTGTACGCTACAGATTTGGCTTCACCTTGTATATAAATGTAGTGGAGGCAGATTCAGCAAGACGTCCATCACATTAGTGAGAGTAGTTTGTGTGCTACTCAACAGTATTTCTCAAGACGAAGGAGTTGATCACCCAGTTTATCAAATGATACGACACTGGTAGCGGAGCTTGTCGCTAATGAGTGTTACTTTTGAAAAAAAAATTTGCTCGTAATAGAGCATTAACGAAAAGACAAATTCGGCAGTAATTTAATACCGTCAACCTTAATTCATAATAAATAACGGGCGATAAAGCAGAATATTCTCTGTCATCCAGTACCTCATATCCTAATGTAGTAAATATCAACTACAAAGGTAATCCTCGTTCTTAGAACACAAAGGAGAAACGAGAAGGCAAAACCAATAAAAACATTTGAAACGTTATATCTCAAAATTCAGTCCTCAGTCCTTTCACACATTTCAGCTAGTTTATTATTAAATAAACCTGCCAAAGGATAAAGACTCGACTTCTTGAATCATCGTGGAATGGTAGGAAAATGCGGGATTTCACGATTTTCTCATAAATAATCGAAACTTCGCTGGGGTGTTTCTATTGTTGAAGTATACGAAGAAATGGTTTTCTTCGTGAATTTTAAGGTTATAAGCTACAAAAAGAACAGAACAGAACTAGTTAAAAATTTGATAAAAAGTATTTGTTGATGTTGACAATTCCATCGTCAACATTTTAATTTTGGGATTTATTCCATACTATTACGATATGACTGAGCTGAAGTTTAAATTGAACTTGTAAATTTACAGTTCATTTTACTTCTATCAGCCTCGCAGAAATAACACGTGGGTAGATAGCGATGTTATCAACTTCTTGCTTTAAGTTTTTCCAATATCAATATTTTGATCACTTCATATTTGCAAAAATACTATATTTACCTCTTTTCTATATAAACATGTTTGGCCTTCTCCGAGCTTCTTTCCATTCTTAGACGATCTTTGTCTTTTGCGTGGTTATCGTTTTTGCATGACCTTTTATCGTTTGTATGCTTACACTTAACTGGAAATTGCTTATAGGCCAGACAAGGACCGTTGGGTTTTTATTAATTGAAAGAAAAAGGATATAAGATCTTTATCGAAACTATTACGCGTTTGAAGTTACCCTTAGATAAATAGTTTACACCCGTAGTCCCTGAGTTCAGTTGATTTTGACTGGAGTTCATATAGACTCTTCACATAAGAAATAGCCACGTGAAGTTTGCCAACTGTCTTGCGCAGAAACCAAAATCGGTCTTATTTATCTATGTAGGCTCGTAGCAACCGTTCCATGCCGTTGGCGTTATAAACGCCGACAGCCATTTTATTATTGGCATTTGAAGTTGTGTTTGAAACAAACTGGCAAACTGTGGAATATTTTTAATTACATAATAATCTAATAAAAACAACATAAAGTTCAACATTTCATAAAACCGAAAAAACAAACGACTAGTTAGAAAACAATAAGTTATTAATTGAAGATAAAAAACTTAATTATCGAGTGCATGAGAGATAATCTCATAGCGAGAATGATAAATTATTAATAGATATAGATCAAGTTCGTTAATTTTTTAATTCACATCCAAACTTTGCGTTCTAGTATTTTAAAATTTAACATGGGACGTCACAAAACTATCGACCCCCCATGCCTCTTGTCACACGATGTCCCCATTCACGTGTGACGTACTTTATGGATGGCCCCTAGGCTACTGATTTGAAGTCCAATGTCAATTTTACAATATGGCATTGGTTTCGACAACAAGTTCGCGTATACGACTGCAACTTCACGTGGGCTCTTTTTTCATGGAACGGAGTCTAATAGTATATTATCAACAAGCAAATGATGAATAATACATTTAGTTCATGAATAATTTTCAATATTGGTCCTATTCATCTTGTGACCTGTTCAATATCCATACACATTATTCACGTCATAATACTCTAAGAAGCACATGAAAGAAGTACATGTAAACATTATATATATAGCCGTGGATAAATACCTCTATTGAACTAAATTCTCCAAACACCTTATATTTCTAGCTAAAGACTTTTGTTAGGTATACCCTTGCTTCCGCCCTTTATATGAGTCTACACCACTGGTTCTCACATGATATAATTTTAAATGTTATATGTTCTACAAAAGTAGAATTATCGATAAAAAACGTCAAGTTGAATCAATACTTAACATTAAAAAGACATTAAAAACACTCACATTTATTACCAACAAACGACATATCACTGAATAAGTCAATTTTATAAATGAATTATGAATGCAAACGAACATCGAACGAGTGGGTATTTAATCCAATGTTTGCCTTCGTTTGTACTACGCTTCCATTTTGCCTTGAAGAAATAAATACGTAATCATTAGCAGACGGACTTATTTTGAAACTGCAATCCATAGAGAAATATAATATAATGAGAGTTGTCGACCCTGTAGTAACAGTTGGCATCACCTCGATCGAAGCGCACCAGGAAGGGTTGTTGGAACTAATTTTTGAGGGCGGGATATTTAAATTGGTTTGTTTGGATTGTGGGTATGTAAAGCTCACAATTTGTCTAAAAATTGTTTATTATATAATTATTTCATTACAAAAAATTGAAACTAATTTCATTTTTTCTAATGAAATGATTATAATTAATAAACAATTTTAAGACACATAAATTAGGTAAATGAGAAATCAACACTAATTTAAAAATTTTATTAAACTGCACATAATATCATAACAAATAATCTACATCTATATTATTATCATCAATTCATCGAACATTTACATATTATTAATCAGAAAATAACTTATTTTTACTAAACTTACATTATATTTAGGGAAGTTAAATCCAATATCACATCCAATTGCACATTATTTTAAAATTATTCACAAAAACTGCAAAAATTTAAATAAAAAGAAGTTAGAAAGTAGATTCTCCATTTCTATGAAGACAGGAACAGGTCTGAAACAAAATAAATAAAATGCATTTGTTATAGGTAGATGAGTTTCTTTGAGGCTATCATTATTGTTAGAAAAAATAAGCTTTCATTTCACAGACAATAGCTACAGTATTTTCAAAAGCTTGGGTATTATTATTATGTTCAACTACATTTGGTAGTAGTGTATGATCTAAGGATTGCAAAGGTAAAACAAATCTAATAAGTATTTTGCATAATGAACCTGTGAATGCATTATTATTAAAATGATCTTTACACAACCTTTGATCCTTTGATGTAGAAAGAAATTCTAAAATGTACTTTGATGTTAACTTTGATTAATATCAGATGGAAATTTGAAAAATGTTTTATTCTTACTACAAATTGCGAAGTAGCCAAAAATATTTACTAAGTATTACAATTTTTGCAATACAACTATGACGTATTATATTTGGTGATGATATTTTAAAGGTTTACTTACTTTTATTTCATTAATTAGAACTAAAATCCTAAATAAATTCATAAATAAAATAATTTTAAATCGGATTCACCATTTTGTAGAATAATTATTGACACTTTCACTATGACTTTGACAAGCAGAAGCTAGATTCACACCAGCCAATGTATGATTGATTTTGTATATTTTCATTTTTAATGACTTAAAAGTTGATATACTAGGATACTTCATCATATTTATCGACATTGAAGGATAGATTATGATTCTTTTTTTAATTTTTTGGGAAATTAAACCACAATATTTTTAAATTCTTTACTTCAACGTTTCGGTAGCGTTCCAGCTACCGTTGTCAAGAAAAAATAAGTAGAAATTAAGTAATTTTTTATCCCTAACTGACACAACAGAAAAAATTTGACAACTAGACAATCAAAAATTATTTTGAAGTTTAAGACTGCAAAATTTTGTTATCAAATTTTTATTAAGGTCCATTCATAGTAGATCATATCTGTGGTAAAATGTGAAATGAAATATTTCATTTTTTGACATTCCAACGATATGATAGTCTCATAGAGATATAATAAAGGGAAGAGACGAAGTCACGTGATCTAAAGCGTACTCGGTCAGCCATTTTCGTGCCACGCTAATGTCAAAGTTATTTTAAGTGTCATTGGTGTTGTAAATTACATTTTTAAAGATACTTTTGTTTCAATTGATTGCCTAAAATGGTTTCTTGTGCTGTTAGAAGTGAAATATAATTTATAGTATTTTAAACCATTTTATTCTATTTCCCTTTTGTAAAAAGTCTTGTAGTTCTCACGACCGAAGCGACTCGATGCGCGGGTCAGTTGCGCAGAAACATTGTGCCTTATACCGCCTATACTTCAATCCGTCTCTTTTATTTTGTCTATGCTGCAATCCACGATAATATTCCAAATGCAAATGTCACACATTTTTGTGTTGTATGCTTATACAGATTCGGCAATTCCGTATAGCCATTCTGTGTGAGAGATAGAGAAGAGAGGAAGCTATAGAATAACAGAGAGAGAGAGAGACAATGTCTAGAGAAGCCAGTGTTTCGTGGAGAGGAAGTATACTGTTCTCTCTTGGACATATATAATTTAATTTATAGTGCTCACTGTTGCTCCCATTTGAGATTCTATCTATGGAAGATAAATATTCGCCAAGCCTGTATTTAGCTGAAACGATTAATTTTTAAATGGCGTGAAGGTCCCAAAACTAGCGAAATAATAATGGAAAGGCAAAGCTGAAAATTGTAGTTTGTCAGATTCCCGTATTTTCACTCTTTATTCTTGACAGATTTACTTAATTATTGACTTACAATTGACATTTCAACCTAAAATTTTCTTCTCTTTATCTTTTGCCATTAATATAATTAGTTTTGGGAAAGCTAGAGATAGTTTTATTGTTGTCCATTATCTCTAGCATCTAATTAGATTAATTTTATTCCCAGCTTTTTTTTCTTCCACCTGATAACAGGACTCTTATAAATTATTAATTAACTAATTCAAGTGAAAGCTTCTTTAATAGCCACTTTCAACGATGATTGGTAGAGACGTTGTGGCAAAGCTCATGGGTTGGCGGCGCAACTGTCACCTGTCACACTTGTCATTAAACTATTTCAGGCAAATAACAATCAATAACTGGTAAATGCCTTTGGTAAATTTTTGATTACCAATGGTTATATTTTTTGGTTTTTATTTAACTCCACTTTGAGTAAAAATATAGTAAAATATAAAATTGATATTTATCGATTAATCAACGAATTAAAATCATTGAAAAATCAGTAAAATCAGTGAATTAAAAACTCACATCGGCGTTGATGGTAACGAAACTGCGGACCTCCACGCGAAAGATGCTACCACTAACAACGACCCAACACACATTGTCCAACTCGCAATCGACCTGAAGATCCACTTCAATAACGTTACACAAGATTCTTGGCGACACCTGTGGCGCAATAGCACGACAGCACTTCATGATATCTATCCATCCACTTCTCCTCTCTCCCTGAACTTCTTAACCCGGAGAGAGGCTACTACAATCAGAAGAATCCGAATCAGTCATACCAAACTCTCACACGGATATCCGATGTCTTCAGGAAATCGTCCCGTTTGCGATAGCTGTAACGATATTATGACTGTTAAGCACATACTGACGGACTGCAAACAATTTTCTGCTATATATAACCAATCTTAGGCCCAACCTCAAGGAAATGCTCCTCTGCCCTACCGGAATCAAGAAAGTCTTACAGTTCCTGAAAGCTACTAACCTATACTGTAAAATCTAATTTAAATATTTGTAATAATTATGTAAATATCTGTATTTATTTTTTCTGTGCCAATGACCAGAACTGTCGAGGCACGTTAATCTAAAATAAAAAAAAAGAAAAAAAAAAAACTTCTAGTTTCAAATAAAATGGTAATATTTAAAACTATTTTGGGTATTACAGTTTGAGCCTTCGGTTATTAAGCGTTTGACAGTGATCCGTATTGTGCTAAGTGCCAACTGCACCGGTGCTACTTAAGCATTTAAGTAAGACTTAAGTCCCACTTATGTGAAAGTGAGGTTATGTCTTGGCACTTGGCAGGCCAAATTATCAAAATATAGAGAGGTTAGTTTATAAAATCGAACAAAATGGAATAAATAATGGATAGAGCCTTTTTATTTGTATATAATTCTCTTAAGGTATCATTGTTTCTGGATAAAGCTACGGGCGCATTGGCATTGAACTCTTTAGTTATTTTATCCCACGCAGCATCTTTTTCTGCCCACTTCGTTGTCACAGATATCAGTACATTTTCTCTGGGTGTAAAATTTAATTCAGAATCTGGTGAAGTGCAACTTTTAAATATATAAATAATAAAAATTGTATATTAAAGCACCATACTTATTGTAATTTTTTATCATCATTTACTGAAATTCTTTCTATTGTAAACTGATATTATAAATATATAATCTATTATTATTTTATTAGTTTTTAGACTTAACCTATCCCACATATAGTGCTACATAAAAACATACTTACACATATAATTTCGATAACAATATAGAAAATAAGAATCATTTGGTTGAAAATTGAATAGATGAGGCTTTTACTTGATGTAGATCCATAGTAAGTTATGAAATCAAACAATTTTATTTTGTAAAATCTACATTGTAGATTTTACAAAATAAAATTGTTTGATTTCATAAATCATTTGGTTAAACAATGGCTCATTATTTTTAATAATGGATGGTACTCCAAAAACAGAAGCTGGAACTTATATTAGCTATGTTCGCGGGTCACAATCCGAACCAGTCTGGAATTAACTGTACATTGTCTAGAGCGCATGCTTAGTTCCGAACCAGCAAATAGTTTTAAGTATACTGCGAACGGTCTTATAAAACAACTGCATTTGCGCATTAGCAGGGCCCGTATTCTTAAGGGACTAGTGAGAATCTCACCAATGAGACAGGTGTATTGCATGGTTGCCTAAAACATGAGAGTTTCAAATTTTTCGTATTTTTAAAGGAAACAATGAGATCTGCAATATCACCGGATGAAATCCAATACACATGTTTCTAAGCTTTTCACCGCTTTTGGCGAGATTCTCTATCAGTTCGAACCATGAGAGATTGAATCTGTCTCGTTTCAGGCAACCCGTAATGCATCAGTCTCATTGGTGAGATTCTCACTAGTCCCTTAAGAATACGGGCCCAGCCGAACCGAACTTTCAGTCCTCACCAAAATCAGAGAACTGCTAGGACTGCAACCCGTAATGCATCAGTCTCATTGGTGAGATTCTCACTAGTCCCTTAAGAATACGGGCCCAGCCGAACCGAACTTTCAGTCCTCACCAAAATCAGAGAACTGCTAGGACTGATTCCGAATCAATAACGAACCGATCCGCGAACACCGAACTATTATTAAAAATTCAAAATTATATTAACCGCGAACGCCACCTTTTAGAATACGCATGCGAATAGTCCCTGAACTGGGGACCTATTCTCAGCTGCTGAATGTTGAGATACGCATACGTAATGTTTATAAATGCGAAGGCTTCTATTCTTGAACATTCGCAATTGGTTCGCATGCGTATGTATCATTCGAAATTGCAGCGAGCGGGATATTTTAAGTGAATCACATATACGAATGCGTATTTGCAATACATAACCTCGCTTTTGTATATGTTTTAAAGTGTATGGTGTATTCATTGACATATATGTCAATGGGTGTATTACAATTCATTCGTGATTTTGAGTTCGAGTTAGTTTTGTAAGACTTATCGTCATTAAATAAATGGCTGCACAGTTTGTTCACTTGCTTTTAATCCAAGCATCAGAAAATGCTGAAGAGAGAGCACCCCGAATTTATGAAAGACGGCGAAATCTCAAAATACCTATAGCAGTTTGCAAGATGCCTTTATATTTACCTTTATTAATATCCATTATTCTTGTATGCTAGAATTAACAAAAATCAGATCTGAGTTCAAATAATTTCCCTTGGAACCCCAAAACACTTCTAGCAGTAAACATAAAACGAGCGTAGAATTGGGTAGAATCCGAAAATTTTAAATAGGCTTGTTCTCATAAGCATCACAGACAGTGTTTCACAATCCGGATTCGGCGTAAAGACCCTAAATCGTTCTAACGAGAACGCTTTTGGGTCTTTGCGCCGAATCCGGATTGTCAAAGACTGTCTGTGATGCTTATGAGAACAAGCCCAATATTGTACGTCAGGGGATTTGATAAACATCAGCTGAGCCACAGCATGTGCTAATGCTGTATTGCCATGTTTACGCGAGTGTGTTTAGCTAACCGTTCGTAAACACTTGCGAACCACGTATGCGAATAGGAAAGAATACAATATTCATTACGAATGCGCATGTAGCCATTCGTAAATTGTTATATGCGAATGCAAATTTGCATATGCTGAGAATAGGTCCCCTGATTCGGATTGTGACCCGCGAACATAGCTATTTATATATGTTTCACAATATATGTTAAGCTGTTAAATTAACTTTAACAATTTATAAATTGAGTTTAACAATTAAAACTTTGTCGAAACAAGTCATAAAAATAAACAATTATTATTTGAGATTCTTTGTTTCCACTTTTTTGCGTGTAATTAACATTGAATTTACATTTTTTGAACAATTTTCTCAGTGTAACTTGATCCGTTATCTGTCAACGTCAGTTTGAAGGTCACGAAATTTTGCCCCCAAAACATCAAAGGATTCACGCCGCCTTTCGTTTCTTGTTTGGCTGGTGTATTCTGTGTTTATATTTTATATATAACTGTCATTCTCATTATCAGAATTTACTGTCACATTCCAATTTTTACCAAAATCAAAATCCCTGTCCGCCTGTCCACATCCTGTCTTTAGACGACTTGGCTAAATAGGACATGGTGCAGTTGAATTACACCAAGTTTTACTTAATGAAAAAAGTTTCACTTAGGAAAGTGTTACTTAGAAGAAGGAACGGCCCTTAGTTTTAGCAATTATAAGTAACTATGAGTTTGTTGTGACCTACTTCAAATTGGACTGGCCTATTAGCAAAATCTTCGATTGTCAGCATTCTATTGGAATTTTATTTGAAATACAGTAATGGAAAAATGAAAAAAGCAAACGTAGCAAATGTTGATTTTACAAGTAAATTCCATCTCCAAGAACTCAATTTACTTTTTGTCCCGTTTTTGATACAAAATTATTAATTAAATTATACATTTGAAGGTGGGTACCTTATAATCTGAGCATGTATAATTCAGAAATTGTATTCTTACGCTTGAGATGGATCAAAAAATGGTAAAGATGATAGTTCGAGCTGCTGCAGTTCAAGAGAGTGAAATTGTGAGGTGTATTCCTATTTTGTTTCCAAGACGAACCGCCCTTATCAAATAGTGTACGATCAAATTAGGCTAGTTGATATATTTATGGTAATAAATTGAAGGCGTCCTCGCTATGTCTATCTTCTTGCTTTATGGGTCATTTTTCTCGTCTCTAACAGCTTTAGAAATAAACCTTGACATCGAGGATAACAGGAGAATCAATTTAGAGCCCAGTGAAATGGGAAAAGCAAAGGATGTGTATGCGTGGAGTAGATGGAACGGCATTAGCGAAATAAAAGTGTAGAAACACTCACACACAGGAATATTTATCTTCGCTAGTTTTGCGTAAGACTGTGATGTATTACGTAGTGAATTGGACGTATAGTGGAAACGTCGCCACTGCTACATTCCTCTTTCCGCTCCATGGAAGCGCCGGAATTTGCTAATGTTTTCAGCTGCGTTGCTCTTAGTTTTCAAAAGGTATTGCTTCCCAACGATTCAAAATTTTGATTTCAACCCAAAAATTGATTAAATTCATCATTTAATTCAGCTTAAACCCTCTAAATCGATACTGTAACCAATTATTGCTTTTCAAAAATTCGCTGGTAGAAAAAAAAGAAGTGTGTGAAGTTTTATATTTTTGACCAATGTGAATGTTGAAAAAAAATCTGATAACGTAAGATCAGGTGATCGTACTGATCATTCTATCGATATTCGCCGAACGTACCCTTTCAGAATGCTACTATGTCCACCTATGATTGGGGTATTATTTTTGAATCAAAACAAATGTTTAATTTGCTCATAATCTGCTTTCTGGAATGCTTTTTCATTGTCTATTCAGAAAGCAAATCTCTTTATTAAAAGATGTTAGTTAGTCGCCTTTAAAATGTAAAAGAGACCCAAACAATACAAAGAAGGTATTTATTATTCTATTCTCTTATGTGATATTAATACCCTGCTTATTACTTTAATATTGCATTAACAAAGATCTTAACTTTGGGAATTTAACAAAATAATAATAGCCAACGAGCTTTGATTAGATTTTCATGTCCATGCTATCAAAGACATATTTGAAAGAGAGTTCTTAGAGAAAGATTATTCAAAATTCCTTTTGTCTAGACTTATTAATAATTTGAATATTAAAAAAAGAGATTTCGTCTTCGAAAAAAAAAGCTTCTGACCTCTCTACCTCTTGTCAAACAATGTCACATTCCGCTAAGACCTTCAGCCCCTTTAACGTGAGACGTAATTTATGGATCACCCCTTCTCAATCAACAATTCTTGTATCACAAAATTGTCTAGTTCTTTCGTTTTTAGTGATAAAGCGACCGACAGGATCATTGAAATAAATTATAAATCGTCCTTGACCTTATAGAGCGTTTGAGAATATTTTTAACTTCAAAATCCATACTTTGAACTATTTTAATTCATTTCATACGAAAAATGCGCTCTTTTATTTACCACATCCCCGTCGAATTTCAGCGGCTGCAGCGGTGGCGGTGGCGGCGGCTGAACAGCATCTAAAACCAATAGAATTTTGCCGGGCTGAGTGCTGGAGTAGGGCCAATTGAAAGCCTTTGTTGGTGGGGTACTGAATGCCGACATCCTTTGACACCATCGACTAAAAATCCACCTCTCGAACTGGAAATCGACGGTAATTACGAAACTTTGTGACGACGGGATGCTGTCGAAATGATCTTTTGGTTTACGGTCACGAGAAGGAGAGGTTATTAACGAGCAAAGGCGGAACAAGGAATTCTAAATACCAATTTGGAAATTTTAAATAAAATGGTTGATAAATGAACCCAGAAATGCTTATGATATTTCAAGTTTCTTAAAATTTGTAATTATTTTTCATTTTGAGAAACAATAAAGCTATTTTCTAAAAGAAATATCCGTTTTTATGATTCACATTGATGTTATTGTGAAGCAACCCCAAGTTTAACCTCACATGATTGATATAAACATATCAAAGCTGGGTGATTATAATTGAATTAGTCTACAGGTGCAAAAAGGGAAAATGAATGAATATACTAATCGTATAACCCAAGCAGCTTCTAATCAATGCGGAGGGAAAAACGAACGAAAAACTTAAATTTATAATCAATTTAATTATGTAAATTGGCGAGCAAACTGAAGTTGCTAAGTGATATTTAATTCAGGAACAGAGTGAAACAAGGCAAACGACCAACAGTTTCATTAATTTAGAAATATTCTGAAGTTGACGTCAGCATGTTCAAGCATATGCGGCGCTAAACTAGATTACATTTTAGTTTTAAAGTAAACATGTAAAGAAGCAGAGATATAGCCCTCGGCCCATTTTAATGCCTAGGGAAAATGGGGATTGAAAACAATGAACATTTAATATTCCTGTACGAAGCTTAACAAACAACCAAGACAGGAAAATCCATATAAACTACAAGAATAAACATTGTAAAATGATTTGAGTTATTATTCAAAGTCGTAGGTGGAATAATAATATTTAAATGAATATTAACATACCTAAAATTATAGATAGATTAGATTAGATTAGAATTGGAGCGGCTCTTTGTCCTATACCACTGCGACCTTTGCAGATCTATTGTGGTCCTCCCTATATTTAGAGCTCGATATCTAGCTTTATTCTTTTTATTAGACCTAATAGCCTGGATACCGCATCCTTTGCGTAGCTCTCTGCCCTCAGTTTTTCTTCTCCGAATAGATGAAACCGCACCCTCGCTAGGCCTTCGCACTCACAGAGTTGTGCTCCGCGATTTCGTCTTCTTCCTGGCAGAACCTGCATAGGCTGTCATCTGCAAGGCCAATTGTGTGCATATGTTTCCTTAGCCTACAATGTCCGGTCAGCATTCCCACCACCATCCTCGTCGTTTCCCGACGTTGACATAGTAGGTCGTGTGACAGTTTTGTCGAAGGGCTTTTAAGGAATAATTTCGCGTGTATTTGTCCTGGGGTTTCATACCACCAGCGCAACGCCTGGTTGTTTATCCATTTGTGGATCATCTTTACTTAGGCATTTTGAAATTCCACAGGAAGGTTCTGGCCCTATCATGACCTCCGTTGCTCCCTGCTTGGCTAATTCATCAGCCTTTCCGTTGCCTTTTATTCCTTGGTGGCCTGGTACCCAGGTTAGGATAAATCCCATTTTTCGTGTTTTCTAAAAGAGGGGTGAATTTTTATGACAAGAATCCTAGTCGAAAACGGACAGTTCCTATGTAAGACATTACGTAGTGAGTCTGGATGCGTTATAGATAGTCCGATTTAGAATTTGAAAACGGTTTTGAAACAGTTATTTTCCTAACAAGTGCGGAAAGTGATACTTTCCCACACGCGACTGCAGTTGACCCGAACGACGCTGAGCGGAGTTCGGGCAAGTGGTCAAGGGCGGGGAAGACACTTTACGCATGAGTTAGGAACATTAGTTTTTCTACGACCGTATATACAAAAAAGTATATCAACCCATTTTTCAAAATTTATTTTATTTTAACATACATATACAAAACTTCAACCAAAAACTATTAATTATTATAAATATTAATATTAAAAGCACAATTTGTTGTATTCTGTAATTTACTTGAAATTGCCGGTCCAGTGGAGTTATTTGGTGTTAACTGGTAAGTAGATGATGTCGATGAGGATGGCATCGGCTGCAGGTCACATAAAGATGACGATGAAGGTGACGGCAACGGTCTTAAGTCATTTGTAGATGAAAGAATTTTATTTTATATATTTTTCTTATTATTTATCTGTTGTAACAATAGTTATAACTTCCGGAGTAAAAAACTATCTAATAAGGTCAAAATTTGCATAATTTTACTACTTTCCCGCACTAGTTTTTTTTTTTTTTTTATTCTGTATTTTTTTTTTTTTTTCCATTTTGGGAGCCGTTCAGATGCCGGGAGCACTGCAGCTTATTGGCTTATTGTACTCTGCTCCCATATTTAGTCCACCCATCCAGTTATCCCCGTACCTTCGAGTAGACGGTATAGGTCCATTGGATGTGTGCCATATACTTCAGGTGGCACATTGGCCTCTCCGAAGATTGCCCGTCTCCTCGAGTGCAGTGCCTCACAGTCAGACAAGATATGGGTCACGGTCTCGATCTCCATGCCACATAATCTGCAGCTGAGGTCCCCGTTATATAACCCTATTTTATGCAGGTGATCTTTTATGACCCGTTAGATAACCTGTAATAATTCTTAGTTTATTCCTGCTGATATTCAGTAGTTCTTTGGCCCGTTTTGCACATGTGTCACCTATGAAGGTTTTGCTGTGTACCTGTTTCGGAGTGTTCCTCCAATGAAGTCTATGTTAGCTTTGTACCCATTTTTGTATTTGCGCTCGGACTACGTTTTTTGTGGTCCCAAGAGCTGGTTCTGGTCCAACATATGCTGTTGCTGAACCTCTTTTTGCGAGTTCATCAGCTTGTTCATTTCCAGAAATACCATTATGTCCCGGCACCCACACCAATCTTACTTTAATGTGGTCTGCTAGTTCATTTAGTTCTTTCTGACATTCTTCTACTAGTCTGGATGTTACCTTGCGGCTATTTAAAGCCGCAAGGACTGCCTGGCTATCAGTTAGTATGTTTATCCTATGAGTGTCAGTCCTATATTTGTTAATTCTGACATATTCTAGGATGGCATAGATCTCTGCCTGAAATACAGAGGTATGTTTGCCTAGTGAGAAAGAGCCTTTTGTGTTTCTCTTTTCACTGTACACTCCTGTTCCTGTTCCTTCCCCTGTCTGTGATCCGTCTGTGTACCAGGTCTCTCCTCGGGGAAATTTCAGTCTGCTTGGGTCTTGCCAGTCCTTTCTGTGAGGTATTTCTACCTCATATTTAGGGCTTGGGAGAAGTTTAGTGGCCATATAGTCTGTTTTCATATCTAAAATGGCTTCACTTATGATGTCTTTAACAGATGTGTGTCCTGATCCAACTATTTTGTTTCTCAGATTATCTTGCTGCCTAAATAGTCCCATCCTTGCTTCCCCCATTATCACGAGGTGTAGTGGAGGAAGGTCGAATAAGGCTTCTAGTGCTGCCGTTGGTGTGCTTCTCATGCATCCTGCAATGCTGAGACATGCAAGTCTTTGCACCTTGCCTAGTCTCGTCATTGCATTCTTTTGTGTCGTCTTTGTCCACCAGACCAAAGACGCATATGTTATTATGGGTTTAACCACTACACTGTATATCCAGTGTATCATTCGCGGACTCAACCCCCATGTTTTCCCACAAGTTCGTTTTGCCATCATTAGTGTGGTTTCCGATCTTGCTGCAACTTTTTCCATTTGTTTGGACCATGTTAATCTCGAGTCAATAATCACCCCGAGATATTTAACATCCATAACCATTGGAATTTCCGTACCTTGAAGGTATAGTGGTCCCAAACCTGCCAAGTCCCTTCTCTTGGTGTAGGGTACTAAGTTTGATTTGGTGGGACTTATATTTAAACCCACCTCTGTCGTCCATTTCGTTACTATGTTCAGAGCCTGTTGCATGCGCTCTCTGACCGTAGTACTGAATTTGCCTTGTGATATGATGACTAGATCGTCCGCATATCCTAAGACAGTATGGTGTTCTTTTTTGAGTCTCCTTATCAGTCCGTCCATTACAAGGTTCCACACTAGTGCGGAAAAGTGACACTTTCGAAACTAAAATGCGTGCGGGAAAGTGGGTTAAAACGCACGGTCGTAGAAAAAAAATATATATAGAGAAAGGAGGAGGTGAACTACTTCTTGACGCAGGTGCTAACTGGAGATGGGTCTAGAGTGGGGTACATCCAGAAGATTGAAAAAAGAGAGACTGGAGTGTGCGAGAGGTGTGAAGTGGAGGGTGATGTGGGACATGTGTTTAAAAAAACGGGAAAGATCTGAGGAAGTTGGAAAATAGTTGTTGAGGGAAGAGGAGAAATGGATAGAGGTAATTGGCGTAGTGGAGAGCATTATTAGGTAAAGAGAAGGACTTGATATAGCACGTGGAGGGTAGGAGTGATGGGAGGGTGAAGATGAAGGAGAGTGTGTGAGGGACCGCCGCCCGTCTTGAAGTATGCTCCAAGGCAGTAGTAACGGCGAGTTTGAGGTGGGTTTGGTTGGTAGGCTTAGCACCCATTCGATCATGACATTCCCATCTTGGCCCGAAAAAAAAAAGATATGGAGAAAGGAAACGTTGATCCTCGATTTGTAATAAAATGCTGCATGCTAAGTAGGTAAAACGCCCAGGGAACACGACCGAAGATGACAGCTATCTGCCACGCGATTAAATTTTCAGTTATTATAATTGTTAATGAAGAAAATGTTAATAGAATATAAAAATAAAGAGTAATTAATGTAGAGATAATTAAAATTAATCAAATTTATTTTTGGATAATTTTTAATATTAAAAATTTGAATTTGGATTTGATAGTAAGTTTAATTAATGCACTCTTTGCATTTGACTATTTGACTTACTTAATCTTTTGCAAAATTACGTTTTTTTTGTTTTAAATGTTTATAAAAATGTCGAGACAAACAAATATATCAGGTTAATACTACGTATTGTCCTTTACCTGATGCTCTATTGTTTGGTTTATTTTATAAGGTATTTCACTGAAAAAACTACAAAATCAAAACAGTTCTCCACAAAACCATAAATTAAAATTTAACTTCTGTATGTCGCTATCAAAAAGCCAATAACAATATACCGGATGGGAGATGCAGGTCTTCTGTGGTTTTCCTGCATCATGACCGGAGAAATAATAGCGAATTTCGCGATTATTGGTCCAATTAGCAGAATAGCCATCCTTTAACAGGGAGATCAGCCACAGCTGTCCCTATCGGGATTAGAGTCATAGAAACGTTATTAACTCTGGAGAGGATTTAAATCGTTTAACAGGGTGTAAAATGAACTGTTATTTTTTGCAATTAACAATCAAAATGTTGGAAGCTGCATATTTTCAAGTTGTTTAAATAATAAATAATTAAATTGTTTCATTCCATCAAATGTTAAATACCCCCGAAAGGGATGGAAGCAATGATTGGAATCTACTGAATTCAGTACATCTTCTATAATAGTCAATACATTAATTTCACAAAAGCCAATGACAGCTTCCGATCAATTTCGTTTAATGAATAGTCCCATTGGCTTATAAATTATTTTCTAATTTTCGAAAGTCATGTTTCATGAAACAATAATCTTGAAGGGCGAGGTTTGAGAGAAACAGGAGGCTTTTACTCGAGGGCACAAGGATGAAACCGTGTCCCTTGTGAAATATTGTCGAAGTTAAACTTGAATCGCCGGACATAACAACGAGGATGCTGGACCATGATTTCGGAGAAAGGAAGTTTTGGATACCAGAAAAATAGGATCTTGGTCATATAAGTGTCTATGCCTTAAAAAATGCTGTATTTTTTTCGGCAATGTTTTGGATACAAAAAAATAAGTTCTTGGTCATATAAGTGTCTATGCCTTGGAAAGGGCTGTATTTTTTTCGGCACTGTAGCAGAATAGCGTCAGTCAAAATAGCGCTAGGTTAAGAAAGCGCAGGACAAAATAGCACTGGACAAAATAGCGCTGCACAAAAATAGCGCAGAGCAAAAACAGCGTCGGACAAAATAGAGCTCGACAAAATAGCACTGTGATCACATAACGCCGGTTGAAATATCCTATTAAATTAACAATTGAATGATGGGAAACTATTTAACTAACTTTTTCTGGTGTAAATTTAAATGACAATATAATGAAAATGTAATGATGATGAACATTGCATGAGTCTGCCTTTAATAATGATATAATAGTTTTCTACACTTTGATCTGTGTTAGTTGGTCGGGAAGCGATATGTGTTTAATTGACTTATGAAAACTAGATTATTATGACTATTATTTATGGAAAATATTTTAATCCAAATCATGCTAATTCGGCACTATGGTCTATTTTTATGAATGAGATGGTAGTAAAATGATGAGAATATCTTTATAGCTGCGTAAAAAATGACTAGAAAGTCAAGATTCAATTACACGATTCATTATTTGGGATTGTTCTTCGATAATCACATTCATTGATTTACAGACTCATGTGTAAATTTTTTGTTTTGAATGAGATTTAGTAATGGGTTCTCATTAGACCCTTAATCTCTTTCTGCTCCTAATGATTTTTGAAAGATGGGTTCTCATTAGACCTTAATATCAAATAATATATTTTACTATTTTTATTTAGGAAATTTACATATTTGTTTTGAGACCTTACCAAATTACATAATTTATAACAATTTTTACAAATTAAAATAAATTCCTTAATATTTACATTTATACCTAATTGTCACAGTGTTAGTTCTGTACTCAATTTGGATAACTTGAGTTCTGTACTCACTTAGACTGCCACTTGTCATAATTAAATATGAATTTGTTTTTTTACATAACCTAAAATAATTTACCTCATCATCCCTACAAAAACTGTAGGCCCTATAGCTATAATAGCGCCACCACAATTTTCCTCCTTTCGACTGACACTTTTTATGTACAGTTTGTGTTCCTTATATCTACTCTCCATGGTTAAGTTAGAATTTCAGTTTGGAAATTAAAAGCCGACAATCTCGTGAACTTCAGCGAGAATGGAAAAAACTAATTTTAACCCTAAGTCAAATATCGTCAATTTGAAAAGATTCCACTCAAGTTAAAACTAAAAAAATTAAAATTTCATCTCAATAATCACCTTTCGTAAAAGCTTTTTCAACTACACGACGACGTCCAAGTTTAAGAAGAAAAAACTCACCATCAACGTTTAAACTTAAAAAAAAAATGCAATTTGCTCGAAAATATAAACTTCCTTTATTCTTAATATGGATTCAAGAGGAAGGATAGGCATTTTCTAAACCGGATTTACAAGAGCTGACAACTCCCGGAAGTTTTCTCGAGACTAATGTGTTCAGTGGCGGACAGTGGCTTTGAAGAGACACAAAAAGTGAAAAATGTACGTATTATAGTCACATTAAACAGTAAATAGAGGAATTGAAAATGGAGCTTTTGCACTCAGGTATTGAAGAAGCAAAAAAAAGATTTACCGGACAAATATTTTGTGTGAAAATAAGGCACATATCTGGAAGGATCGGATTTAACGAATTTAGAAACTAATAAGCTTGAAAAATTATAGAGAAATAACCGTCATCTTGACAAAACTACTATTCTAGTGCTGAAAGATCTAAAAAGATTTATCCCGAAGTCAAAAATATGTATAGTTATGGCATCTCTTTAATACATCGATAAGGCATTTAATACACCCCAACAATATGCTATTCGATGAAGGTAACTTTAGAGGCTAGAATAATAATATCCACGCTTGGACGAGCCACCTTCTAGACAAGAACGGTTAGAATATGTCGGGCAGATGTGATTATGGCCGCTTAAGCATTTATAATCTTCTTTATGAAAAGACACCCCAAAATACGGTATGTAGTCCCAGTCAAGTATTAGAAATAAGATTATCCTGACAATATGACAGCATCGCAATTATAATTTGACTTTTAAAAAATGTTTATTTATAAAGAAGGGCGAAGAAAATTGATTGAAAAAGGAACACAGTGTGGAAAAACTTCACATACCTGGAATCATACTCATTAGAGGTAATTTGTTGATCAATAAAAAATTTGGTTGGTTATTGAGTTGTTAAGCTTTCTTAATTGATTGATAAAAATATTTTTTGTCTCATTCCGAAATATCCTACCTATTGAGCTGCTCTGTATATCCCTTGGGATGACATTTTTTATTTTTCTCTTTTTTTAAGGATGCACTTTATATAAATCATAAACTAATATATTTACGCGAGAGACATTGTCTGAATTTCACTAGAGGAAAAATATAAATGGTTTAGTTTCCTTTAACCGACATCTATGTCTGTATTCGGTGTTATTTTTGTGTCTCACGAAAATTACCCATAAAGTTAAGAAAACATGCTTTGTCACACCAAAGAGCCTGACTGTGCATTAGGAATAGTTTATTTCCTTGTGCGAGCACGAACGTTTTTCTTTACTTTCGTTAAGTTCTATCCTTCTCCATTATTGAAGTACTGAAATAACAGCTTCAAGTCTTTGATTGTACAAACAAATTAGAAACATGAATATTTAGCGATAGTTAAATCAGCGAGTTTGTAATTCTTCTTATTTTCACATAATACTTTACGAAATTGAAGAAATTTAATATTTGAAATTATTTAAGTGAAGAAGCTTTTAAAGTTTATAGTATTTAAATGAGTTGTTTGTTTGAAAAAACTCCATTTCTCCAATTCCAAGTCAAATTAATAAATTTCTGAATTTTTAGATTTTTAAGGAGTATATTGAACACTCCTTAAAACAACGTTGGCCATTTTATTAGCAAATACTAGAGCGACATAGCGGAAATCTGCAACTATTGCGGAGAGCGTCAACAATAAAAAGGAAGTTGAGAATAAAATTTTATACAAAACAACGAAGCCAGAAGTCTCCTGTAGTACTTTAAGAACATGCAAATTGAGAGAAAACGAGAAAACATTCATCCAAATATTGTAAATGATGTTCATAATTGTAATAATTGTATTATTAAAGGCGCGTCCTCACTGGTCGATTTCAGTTGAACGATTTTTATTGATCAACTAAAATCGAATCAATTTTTGGTTGCAGCGGATGTGTAACCGATAGTTGAAAGCAAAATGACGACTAACGAGGTTGTCCAATGTCCGTACGGGTGTTGGTTTATTTTGGAACTTTGGTTCTTTACGTCAGGTTGTGTTTGAGCCGCCCGGGGTCGCAACGCAAAAGATCTGACCGTTACGTTACGTTATGTTACGTTGCTTCGTTATGTGCCTTGCTTGCGTTCGTGTGCTCTCTCCTGAGTCTCTCTCTCTCTTGTTTACGAAGCAGCGATTTATATGCTTCGGCCGGGAAACGAACCCGGGCCGCCCGCGTGGATGGCGAGCCTTCTACCACTGAACCACCGATGCTATATTAAAATTCCATGCAAAGCTAGTATTCGCAGTGCTGGTGATCTACTTGAATTTGTTCGGATAAATTTTTACTATTATTTCCATAATTTTTTTTGCGCGATTGATCTTTTTTGTTTATTTACAGCATCGGTTGTCAGGACGGTAGCTTGTGTTTACTGGTTTCTAAGTTTAACACGTCGGTAAGTGATTTACTCACCGTTCAGACGTCGAAAAGTAATAAATAGCATAAAAACAATTTCACCAAAATGCAAAATATATTTTATCTAATTCCGCTATTAAATGTGACACTTTAAGTCACTCCTTGACGTTAGGTAACGTTACATTTTTCATAACCTTCATATATCAGTTATGAAAAATAGTTATGTAAAAACTTTACGTAACTGCTTAGGTTTCAGCATAGAGATACTACATAAGTTTCAAAGAATAATTAATTAATTAGGAAGGTACTGTCAAAACTGACAATTATTTCATTATTTAAACTGACAATTACCCCATAATTTTAATTCAATAGTATTTTAAAATTTATGAATATTGAAAAAAAAACATTATTAAGGACACAGTTATTTAAAGTAAGTTAATTTTCTGGGTCAATACTTCATAGTAACAATACTTTTAACACCATTTGGATCCACTTTAATATTACCATTGTAATTGAAGATTTTATTAAATATTGTAAAAGCGCGGAATTACATAAAACCTTGTACGTAAACACGTTATGAAGAGAGCGACATTGTTCAATTCGCGTAATTTGCAGAACTCGCTAGCGCTCGTTTTGGCAAACATTACGCTTATTGAACAATATCACTATCACTATCACTATCATGTCACTTTTGACATTTCGAAGAAATTTAAATTATTTTATTCGGAATTTATTTCAATACGATAGCGCAAAAATTGGTATAAGCATCTCGAACGTTAAGGGTAATTACAACGTTTGCATGTAGATTCCTCTCGTAAAATTGGACAAAATGATATGAGGATTAAGGGGTCTAGCACATTTACTTTTCGAAATACAGGGTGTTGAAATTTTGAAAACATATCGCACGACGACGAAGTTGAAGTGCGATATGGACAATCCACACGAGTCGAGCAGCATATTTTTTCTACTACCCACTTAAGAAAAAATCTAGAAAATAAAAATTTCTATAAACTGTAATATAACTTCAAATTAAAAATTTAACAATTCAATTTTATGTTTCCACTAATTTTTTTGTGGTAAACGTACAGTTATTGAATGTCCAATTTGTATAAT
>CAJUYH010002422.1:0-40082 GCA_910591685.1 Galerucella tenella
TTAGATCCAGCCCAACTGAAAGCATCTACATTGAATCTTCTGAACCATCTCTTTTCATACGACGGGAATACCAACTTCTATTCAATTTTTCCAGGATATCTGCCTACCCACAAAACCCAGTATATAAATTAATTGATTCTATACAACCATCTCCTGAATTCAGACCCAGAACATCCTTCTCATCTCCACAAATGCTATATCCTATATGAAAAAACACTATCCTTACAGTTACAACTCACGTTAAACTTTCCAAAACTTCTCCATGGACCATTAAACCACCGCCATTAAACACAAGCCTAACCAAATACAATAAATACGAAACGCCTAGCATAGCCTTCCGACAAAAAATCAGAGAACTAATAAACCCTCAGAAGTTCGACAAAATCCTCTATACCGACGCCTCCAAAGAAGCTAATGGTACCGGATGTGCTGTTACTACACTAGATACAACGATAGTGGCATACAAACTTCCTGACTTATGCAGTATACACACAGTTGATCTATACGGAATATTACAAGCTTTGAGGACTCCAGTACAAGATAACAGTAAACTTGCCATATGTACAGACTCCCTTTCATCAATATACTTCATCAGAAACAACTACTCACAACATCCCTTAGTACAAGATATTCTCGACACCTGCCACCACCACCGCACGAGAGGTATCTCTGTGAATATTATCTGGATCCCTTCTCATGTAGGGATTACTGGTAACGAATGTGCAGACCTAGCAGCCAAACAAACTTGTTCCTCCGACCTGACAGTAAAGCAAATTTAACTCCATCAAGATATAAAATCAGCAGCCCGACAAACGATGATACAAACATGGCAAACACATTGGAATACACACAACACAAAATAACGCACAATTCAACCCACAGTTACCTCTCAGAAGATGCCTTCACTGTCAAGAAAGGACAAAAGTATTACAAGAAGACTCAGAATAGGTCACACCCACACACACATTAATGTCATCACAAAATCCTCCCACCTGTGAATTATATGATAGTGCAAGACTTACAGTTGAGCACATTTTTTTAGACTGCAAACACTACAGCTCAACTTGTCGCAAATACAAACTCAGTGGAACTCTTAAAAACATTCTCGGACCAAATGGCCACTCTCTATTACTCCCACAAAAAATGAGAGATGGTGATAGAAATTAAAATGCCCACCCCCAAATCATATTCCAATTCATACGTAGTATCACTTAGTGGGAAATTTTCCGAAACATTTGACCGTACCAGTTGTCTCCTACATTCAACTATTTGAAAGGAAAACCAAATGAAGTTGTAGTCCTTTCAATCAAAATTGCATGATTAACACAGTCTTAAGCGAATCCACAGAAAAACCGAGGACATGTAAAGTTTATCACTAAGATGCTTCATCAAAGACAGATAACATTGCGACATTAATACATTCATTAGCTATGAATCCACGTTGTCAATTCAAGATTTAATAAATAGAAAGAAAAGGCGAAAGATGTTTTTCGATCAGTCTGTCGACTATATTCGATGAGATATGTGATAAGGCAATGAGTCGATGGTTAATAGTATTATTTTTTCGTCACCCCTGTGCAGTGTAACAGCTAAAGCTGTTTCCAGACAGTGAAGCGAGAGACTATTTCTAGGAGATTCATTGATCAGAGAACATAAAACGTTGCAGGGAGATTTGTTTATAAATGAGAAATTTGTACATTTGTAGCTCCTCACATCCAACAATCAGTTACGTTCGTTGTCAGGATAGTATCAACTCTCATCAAAAGCTGATTAGTTTTGATTAGTTTCGTGGGGTCAGTTTTTAATTTAGTTGGCAAAAAGTCATATTATCGTTTTAGAGCCCAATTCGTTGATTCCAGTCCTAGAAATACCGCCCGATGCATTATACAATTTATCTGCGAATAATAGTACTTATTTCAACAAAAACTTCCTTTAACGGGAAAAAGACTGTTATTTTTTTGTCAAATCAAGAAATTATTTCGAAATTAAATCCCAAAGACACAGCAACAAAGATTTGTAGTTCAGTGGTGACCTTTCATTAGGTTGAAAGGATCTAAATAAACAATGCAACAAACAAGGTAGTCTCAGTGATTCGGAGAAACGTATTATATACGACACATATGAACTAATTGAGATATTTTTAAAATGTCATTGATACCCGACTACGCAGTTCTTTTGTTCCAGTGATAAAAAATCGTTTATAATGGACTTTCTGACCTTCGATTTCGAAACAATAGAAGGACAGCCGGCGCTGGTTGTCAAACATATACAGAAAACCAGACAAAAAAACACAGACAGCTAGAGTTAACGCTATCATCAAATGAACGACTTATCGGAATCAACGTTGGTCGATTCCGTGCGGTCATTACCTTAGGTCATTAGAAAGTGTCGTGAGGATTAACGGCCGATGGCGGACGTTTCATTGGCACCATGATTTTCTCTGATCTAATTGCGATGTTACAACATGAATCTAACACAACATTGATAATTATTGTTACTTTTTAAATTACTGACAAATATTTAAAACTGGGTAAACTAATAGTCAACTAGATAAATATTGTTAATAATTTCATCCGATGAACTAGATTGGAAGGAATTGATAGATTATTTTCCAAAAAATTTGCTTGATAAAATTGATCAACTATTGTATGTTTCTCCGTAAAATCTACCAAATATATATTAGTTCTGTTCTTCAAGAAAACTGGGGGAAGCAAGTTATTGGAACTTGAACAATTCTATAAAAATGGTATTAGGAGGCAGGTAAATTGAATAATCTATGATCTTGTTCTTACCCAACTACACAGCACTGTCACGGCATATGTATCACTTCTGAATATATTTGAGTGGTAATGATATTGTCTTTAGCTACCTGCGGCTCACTAGCCAGAAATAATCTAGCGGAATCTGCTAACTGAACACTTATTTACATAAAGAAGCGCATACAGTTTTGTTCAATTCTTTGGATCACCCTGAAGTGTTTCAGCTATCAATATGACAAAAATACACTATATTAACAGTTCATTATAAAAATATAATTCAAATCACTAAGCTTCGTTAAAAATAGGAACTAGTTAAATTACATATGAGAAATATATTTAATATAATATTTCATAAATAAACAAATAAATATTATCCCTAGTTGAAACGTTGACTTTGTTGGTTAACATTTCAGATAATAAAAATTTGCAATAATCACTCCAGAATTTTTATTTTCGGTGGAATAGTATATATTTATTTACTTAAATCATTTCATCCAAATATTTAATAAATTATTTCAAAAATTGAATAGATGAGGCTTTTACTTGATGTAGATCCATAGTAAGTTATGAAATCAAACAATTTTATTTTGTTAAATCTACATTGTATTTGAACATAAAGTGACGCGTTTCGCTAACACAGTAGCTTCATCAAGGCTGCTTTTATGCACGCGTTTGTTGTCGCCTGTCGCGTGGCCACAAAATACGCGGCGTTCTCCAAACGAATTGCTTTGTATGTACCATTTTATGCATCAACGTCGGTGAGCCGCTCGGTGCCTGTGTCGCGGCGTTCTCAAATTCTGTCTCCTGGAATTAGAGAACGCGTCGCGACAAGCGTTTTATAAATACGTTGAATTAAATTGGTGCTTTTATGCAACGCATTTATTGTCGCTGATGCTTCGGGATTCTTGCACTATTTATTGGGTGAACACTCCAACGTCTCTGGCGTCTCTTTTTAATTATATGCTTGTATACCAAATATATAAAACACGGGTCCATTTTTCAATCAATACACACTTTCATGTTGCACAGTACGATGGCCGCTGATAATAAATTTTATTTGAAAGCGGCACGCGGCAAAAAAACGCTAAACAAAAGTTCCATTTTGTTTCATCTACAAAAGCCGCGTTTTTATGTCGCCACGCGACAGGCGACAAAAAACGCGTGCATAAAAGCAACCCAAACGAATGAGGGTATAATGAGAAACTTTCTATTTATACAGTGCCTTAATACTAAATTATACGGATATTTAACAATAAAATTATAAACTATTTACAAGGAAATGAAATGAATTTGTCTAAATATGGGATTAACTAAAGTATTTAACAAGTTTACCTGGAAACGCATTCACAACCATCCTACAGGTATCTTTCTAGGTAAAAAGGTTTAATAATGGAGAATTGTTAATATCAAGCTGGTCGTTAAGAAGATTATCTGAATTTTTGTTTTTATTTATCTCTAGGGCTTCTAAAAGATTTAATTTTAAGGATTTCGTTGGTTTGCTAATAAATGATTTGAATAGTTGGAATCTAATTTTTGATTGTCATGACTACGTTTGTGTTCTGAAATTCTAGTTTTAAAATTCCTAAAAGTTCTATATAATTTTTATCACAGTCGTCATTACCACTTTTTAATTTATAAACTCCTGATTTATTTAGTTTTGAAGATTTGGATTTGTTGTTGTTTTTTTTTGTCCATTATAGTAAATTATGAAATCAAACAATTTTATTTTGTTTAATCTACGCGTTTCGCTAACACAGAAGCTTTTTCAAACGAATGGAGGTATAATGAGAAATTTTCAATTTATACAGTGCCTTAATACTAAATTATACGGATATTTAACAATAAAATTATAATCTATTCAAAAGGAAATGAAATGAATTTGTCTAAATATGGGATTGACTGAAGTATTTAACAAGTTCACCTGGAAACTCATTCACAACAATCCGACAATACAACAACTGTGCAGTAATCCATGTAATTATTTTAACATAAATTTAACTAATAGGCTGCCGTTATCCCTAAAGTATCTATCTGGATTACTGCACAGTTCCTGGGAAGAACAGTTCCCAAAAAACAGTTTCCTTGCACATAAAACAGTTTCTGGAGAGTCTGACTGTTTCTGGGGCACAGGTTCTGGTTTGACGAGCAATTTTTCTGGATCATAGATTCCTGAGTGGCAAACAAGCCGCTGGGTCACAGTTCCTGTTAAACTAAAAAGTTTCCCAAATACCGTTCCTACAGACAATCCATAGTACCTACATAGACAGCTACATCATTAACATTATGGTCTACTTCAAACAACTGTATTATTGTGCTAAATATTTTTTGTATTCGCTACTAACCCTTTTTTTTAAATACTGTAAATTTTTGAGACTGTAATTATATTCATTTTTTTACTCAGTTAGTTTTATTTACTATGCAGAAACTATAAGTTCTTTCCTTTTTAAGCAGATAAAAGTTAACTGACCATTAAATTTGATTTTTTTTCTAATTTTCTTCTAGGAAATAAAATAAGTGGCGCCCTAATATTGCCTTCTCTTTTTTTTCTAGTTTTGCTAAAAAAATGAATTTTTTCTTTAAATCAATAAGGTAACAAAACCCTGTGAACTGGCTTAGTTTACCTCCAAATTTTATTGGTTAGTTAGGTAAGAACCTACATTATTCACTTTCATTTTTTTTACGTCATTCAACGTCATAATTTCATCAGTGAAATTGAGCAGCTTTTGTTTCATTGGCGCTCAACTTTAAATATTGTAATAAAACAACAATTTGGTTTCATAGTGTTTGGAAAACGAAAAAAATATGACATATCTTCAATTATCTCAAAAGCTGGAGAAAAATCTTCAAGAAGCAGAGAATTTCCTGGAAATAATATCCATCTTCCAGAACTGTATCCACAAAACTTATTATTTTGATAGGGGGTGAAAATTGGGATAAAATGGGGCAGTGCGAATCAATTCCATGCTGAAAAAAAATTTGTTCCAACCACTCCTACATAAATTTTGATGTATAAATAAATTTTGGTACTCTCCAGACACACGACACGAATGGACAATAATCCCTTTGCAAAACATTTGTCTGCCAAGTTTTCCATTTTACGCTCAGATTTGCAGCATATGGGAAACTTTTTCATTTTATTTTCCATTTTCCACAGGTGTTTCTATTCAACTAAAGCCAAGAACAGGCTATATAAAAAACTAACGTTACTAGCGTTTCCAGTGCTTTGACTATTAACGTTAATATTCTGAATTATTTATTGATCAAAAGTTCACCTTAAAAACTACATTATAGAACAACCCATAGCTTCAATGGAAGGTAACTCATAATACCTAATCTTTAAGTTGAATTTTTAATGATACTTACAGTCTATTTTTATGACTGAGAGAGTATTGAAATAATAAATCATTCGTAATCCATAGGCGTATCACTTCTTTTAGTAAACAGTTGAAGTTATACATCCAGTATTTCCGTATGAAATAACATGATCAGGAGTACACTGATATTTTCACCTAATTAACCTGCTTATAAAACCTGAACATTTGAAGGTGGAAAAGTGTAATTTTTTCACAGGGTTATATATGTATGAGGGTTTAAACCCAAACTTTTGAATAACCTAACGTTCATAAATAATAGTTTCTATATAAAAACCCACCAGTATAAGTAAAGCTTCTTCTTACAAATCCAAATCAAAATCGGAATCAGATCAACTGTCACAAACAAAATTGTTTGAAAATAGGTACTAACTGAGAATAATCTCATAATACGGCTATGTAATCTTCAGGAATCATTCACTGAACTAATTTCAATTCACAGAATAACTCCTGACAATTTTAATTCGCATATTATGCAAAAACGCTACTGTAAACTGTACATCGATTCGATTTAATATAACTCAGAAATGGGTCATATAAAATTCATATTCCTGTTAAAAATGAAATGAACCTTCAGATTTTCATTTGAAAATCAATCATCGAGTCACGAGCTCATTTATTTCCAGTAAACTATATTCTCTTTGTCTCTTTCATTGATAAGGGGTAGTTATAACCACCAGGTAAGGGAATCTTTTCTTTGTTCAAAAGACAACAGTGCTTAGTGATTAATAAATATTAAATACTGTCTAATTCAGAAAGGCACTTGACATTATATGTATAAAGTTGATAGTGAATCGTGATACTTAACCATATAATACGATGAAATGCTTTTTATATTGGTTAGTCTTAAAATTTGAGGGCTAATATTCTAACCATGTGCTGGTACGCTACGCTAGCTCGTGCATCTAGTAGTCCTGGGCTGCTAAAGCTTATTTTCTGTGACAAAATGCACAGTATTAAAATATCGAGCCTTTCACTTCTATATTGCATGATTTTCACAGTCTTGCCCGAGCAGTGGAGGATTTGTCCTAATGCCCAGTAGACCCGGGCCTAGAGTGGCCAGATATCGGTGTAAGCAAATCATGACAAAAAATCACTGATGATAGCAAGATTCTGCTGCGCTCAAGTGCAGACAAGTTTTGTAACTCATCTCATTCTTAGAAAATTTGGAATGTTTTATTTAATTGTGCAATGGGCTCATTTACATATTTTTTTATTTTACCATTGGGAAAAGCACATCATTTTGAGGCCCTGTCCAAAAAATTAGACGTAAGCGAGACTCCTATGTCGCCTAAAAAAATTATAAACATTAAACAGCGCTCCTCTCCGAATTTCAGGCGTGGCGTCATCGCATATGAAATCTCTCGTTCAGAGAACGGATACCGCGCCGATCGGTTCTCATTTAGACGACTACTTAGCTAGTAACAGTATTTTGCGTGCTTATATGCTTATTATTTATTATACGTTTAAGCAAACTTTAAACAGTCTTATGTTTGTGAAATAAGAACGCTTAGAAATAATTTAAACTATTCGACACAACGGACCAGAACCAGAGTGAAAAAAGTTTTAAATGTTGTGCGGTTTCAGAATATGAAAGTACTACGATTAAAACATCTAACAAAACATTTATTTCTTAATAAGGATGAAAAAAACGGCAGAAAGAATTGGCAGAAAAGCATGAAAAGACTCAAAGCATTCACTGATAAGTCAACATACTTTGTTTGTGTATTTCATTGTAGATTTCATTTTTCTTCGATAAGAATCGTTATAAAGTACCTTATAAAATACGTTGTGAATCCATATTGCGAGGGTTATCACACGCTTGTATTGATCTAAATTTTTTTAAATACGTAGATGATATTGTTCTTATAGCTTGTGGTGTTATTAATGTTCAAAGTTATTTAATAAAATAATGGGTCAGTTCTTCACAAATTGAATTTTTTTAAATAGGTACTGCTTTTTTTTCCAAAAAAACAGGTAATCTGTTTCAGTAGATCATCAACAAAACTGGCGTATATTATGTTTTGACAGAAATTATTCTATTTCATTCAAAGTCCGGATCAGCTCTAACATAATATATCGCTTTTTTCACCAGTGAGGTGCATGTGCATTTGAATCTGATGTAAACATTTGGTACTAATATTACCTGCTTCATCAAAATAAGTTTTTCTTGTTCTTTTCAACATTGGTGATTTAATTTCCACTACACATTCATTATAAATAGCATTCGGAGAAGCTCCTTCAATTGGGCAGTCTGCAGTTAAAAAAACTGCAATTTGATACTGAGTTACCTATAGCATTATCTCCGTAACTTTGTCCACCAGACCAGGGATAAAATAAACCATCTGGAATCATCCTGTATATCATTTGAGAGAGCATGGATTTATGAAAATATTGACATTTTTAATAATTCTGGCCGGAAAACAGCCAAAAACGATGTGTCACGAAGTATAAAATTATAATTTAATAAACTCGTGTTTTTGATTAAAAAACTCTATAATCATTAGCAAGTCCACTTCTGGAAGATTTAATGAGTCTGCTTTTTTAAAATTAGGTCCACACATTTTATTTTATTCACACAAAATTTTGCGAGTAATTCAAAATAAATAAATTCTACGCGAGGCACGTTACAGTCAGAAGCGTATTGTTTGTGCACATTAACTTTCATATGCGGTGACGTCACAGTCATAGTCTTCGCCCCGCTACGGTATGCTTGTTCAATTGGTTGTATTAGGAGAACGACATATTCAATTGACATGAAATTTTCAAAATCATATTTTTATCCTTAGTACTTTGTTTTACGACAGTTAAAAATGATTTGAAAGTAGGCAATAGAGTGAGAATTAAAGTCTGAGTTGTTAGTTCAACTAGACATGTTCCAGTGCTTAAACGGTCTCATTTGGAATTATTCGATCGTATAGAGCAATACTAGAATAGTTCCCCTGTATAAGCTTTACAATTATTCAATTTGCCATCAACCAGTCCAAATAATTTCCTGTAATAGCTTTTAAAATTATTTGTTATCACTGATCTATAACGTTATACATGAAATATAACTAACCTTATTGTGGCATACTTCTAAAGCTAGTTTTTATTTTTCTTAATAATACCGTGTAGTAATGAGAATATAAGTAGAACGCATTAGCTTCAACATTGAAAAATAAGTACAAAAAGTGGAAAGTAACATCCTGTTAGATGTTAATTTTTGAAATAGAGCACATGATTCAAAAACTGTTGTTTATACAGTGTATCCACGAAATAACGAACCAATGCATTACTTTAATTCATTATTCATGCTTCTTTCAGTAGGAACAGACGGCTCAAATCTAAAGAACGCTCATGATTACGGAGCCTGAGTATTGAGGGCAAATTGGAAGAAAATACAACGCCCTTTTGGGGGCCGGAACCCTTTTACGGTATAAGATCCAATGTCATATTGGATGAAATAGGTAACGCGAAAACAATATAAGATCTGACCATTGGAAAGACATAGTAGGGCTCAGACAATCAAAGATTTTTCTGGTTGACTACAATATGTTGAGATCAAATGAATGCATAAGTCAAACTAAGAGTCTTAACAGCAATCAGCACAGCAATTCAGAATCCTGGGACACAACACCTAGGAAATGACTGGATAGAAGAGGGACATTTGCCTAAGTTAAAGCCTGCAGATATTCTGAGAATCCTCCAGGAAATAGAATTAAAGAAGCTACTAGTCTCTGACTTCTTCCTCGAGAAATAAGTAGAAGCAACGAAGATTAACAAGACAAGAAGGATCACTCTAAGCTCCTCCCTTCGTTAGGCCTATCTCGCTCGAATATCGGATGATACTGTGTATAGAGCACCATTAGTCTCCTACGCGCGATATGCATAAACAGGTTGTCCGTCGTAGGGATATGTAAAGAAATATACCAGTTGTCTTTTTGAGCGAATAAAATAAAAAGAAAAATTGAATAAACATTTACGTACTTAGTGTTTTTTGTTTGGTTCTGCGAACAGAATGATGGGAAGGTAACATAAGTGGAAAAATGTATAAACAATACTTATTCACTTTATAAATGGCTAGAAAATTACTATTACCTCTGCTTTGTCTTTATGGGAAACCTTAAAATGCAGAAATTATTCATTTCTTTTAACAAGGAACCTTAATCAGGATTGCATTGAAAATTTTTTTGTACTGGTAAGAAATTGTTGCGGAAACTCGGAAATCCAACACCAATTCAATTTTGTCGGGCATTAAAGAAATTTTTTTCTCTAGAATATTTTAATGAGGTTGAAGGTGCCAATTGTATTAAAGATATTAATAATATAGTTTTGCTTCTGATATGCCAGAAGAATATAAAAATATCGATGTACCTATATTGACAAATAATAGCTTTTCAACAGTTTTCACATGCGACTATAGGAATCTTTCAAGTACGGATGGCAATGCTATAGTTTTCATTTCTGGCTATCTATTAAGGAAATGTTTGCTGCAACACTCTTGTAGTGCTTGCACAAAGTATAATGATTAAAAGATATTACCAAAAGAAGCAGCTGTATTTTTAGAGCATAAAGCATATTCGACTTCTGAAAACTATGGAGGTCTGAATGTACCTCCAAGTAATATTGTAGAATTTAAATAGCTAGAAATAATCTTTGTTGACAATTTTAATAAAATCAGTTGTCACTAGAACGTTAGAGCGACCCCTAGAAAATTCTATGAAGATTTTCTTTTTACACATCCTTGTAAAGAGTTTCCTCATAAATATTTTTTAAACCTATATATTAGGCTGCTGATTTATTTTACAATTAAATTTGCGAACCGGTATATAAAAAATAGATATTCTCCGAAATAATCAATGGAACCTAACATGAAATTAAATATCTTAAAACATCTTTGAAAACCGGCATATTCAATAGGAAAGACTTTCAAAATTCATAGATTTTAACTCATTTGGTTGAGCACCTTTGGTTTTGGATGGTTCGTGTATCGATTCTCACAATTTTCGAGTCGCGATAATTATTTTTCCCAGTACCCGTATTTTACTGTTAGGTAAGTTGGTACTCTTTGATGGCCTCGGATTTGGAACAACCTGTAATGACCTGTATACATTTTATATTAGAATACCTATTTAAGTTGGCACTTGCCAACATTTTATTGTTAATTTTTATACCTATTAGTCTCATCTGTAGCTTACTACATTATTACTTTTTGATGTAACTTTCATTTTCCCTTTATTTCTGCTACCAGTTCTTTTTATAATTATGTTTAGACTCACCAATTAAATATCCTGACGATATTCCCTTTTTTATTTTAATTCCCACTAAGCGTAATAGGTTACAATAACAATTGTTGCTAGATGTTTGTAAATCACCCTGGTAAGTGAACGTTCATTCGTTTCAATCGCTAGCGGTTTGCATCAACCTCGTATAAGCACGAGCACGTGCACGGCTCCAGGAATTTGTCGGAATCGTCGGCGCCCTTGTGTAAGCCGGACATGAAAGTTCCGACGGAGAGTGACCCTTCTTGTCTTGTTAATGTTCGTTGGTAGAAGTAAGGGGAAAAATAGATATTTTTAGGTCTCAGTGAATGTCACCCTAATATACATACGTACATGAATTCTTAAGCTACAGTTTTCATACTTTCATTCACTAACAGTACAATGAAAACAGTTCTATGCCTTTAGATCACTTTAGTTATGATAGACTCGATAAAAAACAATTTTTTTTATTCCTGTTTTTTTTATCGAAATTATAGAGTGGAACGTAATAATGCGGTGAGTATGTATGAAGGTTGAATCAAATTCACCTTTTTTCGAGATGTTACGTGTATGGGAGTTGTTATTACTTTTTTTCAAATTTCAACCAGTCGTTAAGAAGATTTTTCATAACTGAGAAAATTATTTGATGGTATGTTTAGCAGGAAGTGACGTTTATGTTTATATATATATTTATTACGTATTACATGCGGAAACAACAGAATGATTTTGAATGAATTATGTATTATTATATCATATCTCACGAAGTAGGGCCATTTGAAGTGGGTCACACCGGGTAACTGGATGACAAATTATAAACTAGTATCGTTATTTGCCATAAACCAATCAATGAAGAATTGGAAAAATCAATCTGTTGCCTATTTACTGGATGGTATTCACAAACTATAGTAATAAGTATAGTAATAAGTATGGTATAAGTATAGTATAAGTAATACTGAAGTTCACTGCTTGGACCCTCACTTTGTGGAGTTTACTTATATCCTTTAAATGGAAGTAACTGTATCTTAATAATTTCGACGATGATGTCAATGTCAATGTCAATATCGTGATGATTGTCAATACGTAGGATGAGGTATTAGTTTCATTTCTAGGAATGATAAATACAATAAATTATGGAATTGATCCAAAAACATATCCCCTGCCTGCAGTAATATCTTCGGACTAAAATTTTAACGATCGGTGTTGGTTTGCTTTTGCTAAAATATATGAATCATAAAATAAAACATGTTCCAGCGATTTGAGAAAACCCATAACATATAAATTTCTTGAAGGAAGTTTCATTTTTAATAAGACCAAGACTTTACGAGAAATATTACGCCAATATGTCGGGGATTATCGGGCCTGTTAGGCCACAAATTTACAGCGAGAAAATATAACCTCAGCACTGGAATTATATGAGCCAATAAAATATGGAAGTTTTACGACGTGGCTGGCCGCAAACTGGGGCTTTGTGGTCCGAGATTCGTTGCCTTTTTGGCTTTTTACCCACATATCTCTTTCTCCTTTATCATATACTTTGCACTACAAAAAAATAGCATAAATAACAACATAAAAAGCAGCAGTGATGATAACTGAAAAGGGAGATTACTGTAATCCACCAAGAAAATTCGTGAGAAGAGAGAGGTTACCTAACTGGTTGAGAACTCGAAAAGCTATATAGGGTGTAGAGAAGCTCCACTGCCAAATGAAAACTACAAATGAAAGTCCATCTAACCTGAATTTTATAGTCTCAAAAGCTCCTTGCTTGCTGTGAACATTGGTTTCTATAAGCAATAAAATTATTATTTATTACGATATAAAATTTAGTGTTACTGACTGTATGTATGAATATGGTTATTCATTCATATACCTTTCTTTTCTATTAAGTTACAGCGTATACAATACACACCGATGCATCCGACGTCATAAATGTATATTTCAGAAAATATTTCACCGTCTATTCATTATATTTCCGGGCTGTAAAGTGTTTTGCTTATAACCCGGTGTGTGAATATTGTGTTTTTCTCTGGAAATGCTAATTTTAATAAATTTCGTCACGGCGTTGCGGTTGGGCAATATTATCTTCTATCCCTGGAAATGTTATACCTTTTGTTAATTATACAAGAGGTCCAAAATGGAAGAGTGTATCTTCTCATTCGAAATAATTGTTTCGTTACTTTTTATAAGAATAATAACCAGCATGTCCTCAGTGAAATGTCAAGGTTTGATAAGAAATACAATCACATACAATTTTTTCAACAACAGTGATAGTGTAGTTGCAAATGAAACCTGTTTCAGCTTCAATTGAGCTGGGTACATGTAATTTGGTTCTTTTGATGAGAAGAGTCAAAAGAAATAAGTAATTTGGTTGCCAATATTTCCGGATACCTAATTTTTATGTGTTTTTTTATTCCAGCCATTTTCAGTTCACTACACTCTATGATGACGTCGGCTTCGACTCGGTGGCACGAAGTGCAGGAATCTGAAATTTCTGCAATTGTACGGGCCGCATTGTAAGAGTTTTGGTGATGTCACCGTCAAACCGTCACCACGTATCATTGGCGCATGATTTAATACTTGGAGGGGATTGATTTTCACTAGTAATACCACTAAAGGTCAACTTATTGTCTTCGACTCGGGATAATTTGCAAAATATTCATGAGCTCGAAAAAGTTTCCGGATTTAATTTGACCTTCTGTGGTATTCGGTAAGAAAAGTCCACACCACATGTGTTTATTCCAAGCAACTTCCCATCAACCTGCCATAGTAGATATGTAATATTTGTGTTTTCAAAATAGTCATTAATTATAATGGCCAGGGAATTTGGAAAACATCTAAGCTTGTAGTTCAAATAAATCAAAATTATCATATGAACAAATAAAAATTAGATGGTAAAAAAAAATATTCTGTCATTATAAACGTCAAAAACATTTCCAGTAAAATTCGCTGTTTGGTAACCGCGAGGAAAAAATTTCCACCAAAATTCGTCAGTTGCGATGGTTATCTGTCAGAAATACACGTTCTGATTGGTTTTTTATAGGCGTACGATAATATTTTCAAAATGAATTTTTTTATAAGCAAAAAAGATGCCCACTGGTTATAAGTATTGTCTTATTGAAAAAAAAATTGACAGTTTTTCATTTTGATAGAAAAATATTATAGATACATTGTTACATACTTTGGCTAGCGAAGTCAAATAGTATTGTTAACATAGCAAATAGATGAAGCGTAGGAAGTTGAGATTATTGACGCTGTTACCATAGTATAATACCAAAACAACCAGTAGTGCATCTCAACTTCGCGCATCGCTTGTGCGCAATAATTTTATTTGGCCTTGAAACAGCCATTCGGGTTTAGATACGAGGTCCGTATTAACTAACAGTTCTACTTTTTGTACAGGGCAGGATTAGTATAATTCAAAGTTGTAAAATTTATGTTTCGAAGAAAATAATGTTATTGAGTAGATTAATCTTGTGAATAATATATAATAAACAATTTGAACATGTTACACGGAAAAAACTGTAGAGAATTTAGAATCGGCAGCAATAGCAAAACAAATTGGAATAAAACAGAAGATATACTTATTGATTTTCATTGAATACCTAGTTAAATATAACTTATCCTCAGTATAATGTAAGAGATCATGCAAGGCCTATTTTTATTATTAGAGATCCTCACAATACCTTGTTTATACATTTTGGAAGCATTTTTGTGCATAAAAATAAATATAAGTATACAATGATACACAACTATAATACAAAAACCTGATTAGACTAACAAAAATAAAGCAGGAGGGTACTACTGGGCAAACAGAATTCTATTGTTGTAAGATATATAACACTCTTCCAGTATTATGGAAAAACTTCACACTCAAGAAATTAAAGTTTACAGTGAAACAGACGCTTGTAGGGCAGGCATTTTATGAGATTGAGGAGGTATTCGATTTTGAATGGCCCAGATCTTCATATGAAGATTGATTTACTCTTTTAAATTCAATTAAATAAGAAAAATTCCATTTTAATTGTAAAATAAATGTTATCATGTTGGATTAATGTGAATCAATTTTTAACTTTTATTGTGTAATGACGTGTCTGAACATGTTGTGTTTGTTCATTTATAGAAGTAACTAGCATTATATTGTATACCTTTTTGTAAAGATCAATAAATTTCTTTTTCCTTTCTTTATTATCTTTTATGAAACTTCCATTTATGTGTATTTCTATTTAAGAGTATAATATAATCGAACTCATATATAAATTTATAAAAAATAAAACAGGAAAACAGGGAAATGTGAAAAACCTTTTTTTTCCATATACAGGGTGAATCACGACTAACGGGACGGATGTTTATGGCGAAACGGTAAAAAATTTGAAATGTTTGTCACCTTAGTAGTTTTTACATCCATATAGGCTACATTTTAAAATTATTTTGAAATATTCAGGATGTCCCAATAAAGTATGGCGTATCAAAGTTATATTTTTTCTTATGGAACACCCTATATTTGATTGCATTTTCTGATTGCACCCAAAAAATAAAGTACTGTTTCATAATGGTTCCCTATACCTAAATAGAGAGGGTTCCGAGTTATGCTGACTTTTTAAAAAATTCGAACATTTCGAAAAAAACTAATAACTCATTGATATAATAAATTCTAGCGAATTTCCTCTCACAGCTCAATAGTCGGATTGTAGTCCCATCATTTCAATAAATTTTGTAATAACGCACTGATTTTCAGAATCGTCCTGTATCTTCTAAACTTAAGCAGTGTCAAAATAGTAATTTACCTAACTAGTGCGTAAAGTGATACTCTTCCGCACGCTATTGCAGATGACCGAACGACGCTTCAGCGCACGGTGGTAGAAAAATTCTCTTACCACCAATAAACATTACAAAGTAGCGACGCTCCGCAAAAACCTCAAGGATCAGTTTGTATTGATATCCGATAAATCCTACTCCCACAATGGGACACACTGTACATAAGAAAACACATTAAACGTATTCATGAATATTATAACCAAACAAATAGATAAAATAAAAATTAACGACCTATTGCAAAACACAGTATATCAAAATCAGCTGCTCCAGTGCTTCAAATATTATTCTGGCAGGATTTAACATCCTGGCAGTTGATAAATAAATAAGTTCGTCATTATAATTATAAAAGATTACTTTTAAGCTATTTGAAACAACAATCAAAAGCCATCCGGCAGTTTTATTTAACACATAACCTAGATTACGGGTTATTTCAATAAAATTTAAATGACTAGAGAAACATTTTCACGAAGTTGAAACAATAAGCTATTATAAATGCTTGGAAGTTAATTGGAAAATATTTTCTAGTTAATTCTTACTGCAATAAAGCGAATAATGTTTAACGGTATAACACGAAAGAAGAACTGAATAATAATAGATATTTTTTGAGTTTGTATGCAATGGATGGAAGGTATGTAAAATGAATGGCAAAAAATTTTAAAGCCAAAATCATATGCATTCGGAAATTCTTTTTGATTTGGCATATGAAACTTTTTGGCCTGTAATAAAAACTGTTGCTGGGCATTCAACGGCTATAACATTGTAATTAAATTTTTCAATCTGTTGTGCATGATAATTAAAATTTACATTGAAATGGTAAAACTCATTTTTCCAAGATACTTGGTGGAACAAAAATCGTTATATCCAGCTCTACGAACAATAGTCTAGTTTTTATTATTGATTTTGGGGAGAAAGTAATTCTTTTTAAAAAGTTCTGCTTCATCTAAAACCTGGAATGCAGTCATCAAATATCACATTTTTTTGTCGCATACGAGGTTTGTCAAAAAATATCACCTAGTTTTACCAAAGAGTAAAGTACCTTCAACTTTGACAAAATTGAAAAATGTTACTGACAATTCAATTCATGTATGAAAAATTGCATATGCCACAGTGCAATTGTCACTTTGACAGCGGCAAAAGTTAGCTCCAACTTTTACAGCGATAAATAAACTCCAATGTTAAAATGTCATAGACCTGGAAATGTTATTGTCACTTTGACATCGATAAAAAAGGTGCATCCTTTTTTATTGCGATAAAAACTCCTCTTCCTCAATATCTAGTAAGTGGACGTCACTTTTACACAATGACAATGAGTCGCAAGTTAATAAAGATAATTATTTTTGTTGTTCATCCATATATTCTGTCGTTAATTCATCTTGCCAAAAAAACACTCGAGCTTTTCTTTTTTCGGATAAATTTCTCTTTAACTCAAAGTTTTGCCAATCACTAAATTTGCTCGAAAAACTGACATTAGATAAAATTAGTGATTGGCAAAACTGTCTCGTTGCAAAGAGAAATTTATCCGATGAAAAAAAGCTCTTGTGTTTTTACTGTTGATAAATTAACTCCAATGTTGAAATGTCATATACCTGTAAATGTTATTGTCACTTTGACATCGATAAAAAAGGTGCATCCTTTTTTATCGCGATAAAAACTCCTCTTTCTCAATATCTAGTAAGCGGACGTCACTTTTTCACAATGATAATGAGTCGCAAGTTTGGTTACTTATAATTTAAGTTGCTCACCCATATATTCTGTCGTTAATTTATCCTGCCAAAAAACACTCGAGCTTTTCTTTCATCAGATAAATTTCTCTTCAACTTAAAGTTTTTCCATTCACTAAATTTACTCGAAAAACTGACATTCGGTGTCGCGGTGTCGCGATGATTCTCAGTTTTTCTCGTAAAATTAGTACTTGGCAAAACTGTTTCGTTGCAAAGAGTAATTTATCCGATAAAAAAAAGCTCTTGTGTTTTTTCTGTTGATACACTAGTGGTTTTTTCACTGATCCATTTGTTCATCAATATAACTGTTCCTAGTATGAATTTCAATAACTGCGTTTTTAATACTTGTACATTAAAATAAAAATGTGTTTATTTTTAATGTTTCATAAATAAAGTTTGCATTGATATGTTTCCAAATTTCTCATTCATTAAATTGTCCTGCCGAATTACACTCGAGGTTTGTATTGATATTGGGTAAATTTGTGTTGTACGAATTCTAAACTGTTTCCTTCAGCAATTTGATTTGAATAACTGTCAACCTAAAAACACTCCACCTTCGGTGTCGTGTTTTTAATAGTTGACAGTTATTCTCGTCAAATTGCTAGGAAACAGTTTCTCATGAAACAACCCAAATTTACCCGATAAAATACAAATCACTTGTGCAATTATACCTAAGTGAAAAAAGTTGAATATGTCGATGAATTAGTATTAATATGATGTTAATCTTATAATTTAGTGTTTGAATGTATTTTACCTACGACCCCCCCTGTAATCAGTCAATAACACACAGTCGGCATCAATGTAATGATGTCGATTACGCACTGTAAGAAAAACGCACAGCTGTAAAGTTAATCGCACGGCTTCCCTAGCAACAACTTAGCAACTGTCAATAGACGTCGCCATTTTATTCAAAATTTACTATTTGAAAACATTCGATATGGCCACGTTCAACTATGAAAAGCCCAAATATGTATTGATTATAATTGTAAAAGGGACTTTTGATTATCATCTATTTATTAATAATGATTGAACGTTAGTTCTTTAATGTGCTTCTTTCATTGGTAATAGAGTAATAGAGATGGAGTTTACCAAGCACCTCTTATTATGTAACTGTTATTTCTTATGCTTCTTATAAATACAAGCACAAGTAGGTAGTAGGTAAAGTATAGTACGTAACTCGTGTTGTTAAGCATTTCAAGCACTCAAGGAACTACGCACTCGCTGCTACGCGGCGTCGTGCCTTACTTTTCCATTCGTGCGTAAAAGCTTCTTACCACACACGTTACGTGATATACTAAATTATTATTTGCTAAATCAATAAATATGCACTTATTCCGCGATTTGAATGCAAGATTATTAAAAAACATGGAAAACCTGAGAGATTATCGTGTGTTTCGTAATCACAAGAGATAAATGTCCATTCAAAATAGAAACATTGGTAAAAAATGAAATAATTTGAAGTTTCAATTTAAATGTGTGTAATCACATATTTGATTGTAGTTTTTAATTCTGATCAACTTTTTTCTGTGAAATTTCTCGATATTGTCAAATTTGAAAGTACTTTACCAATGAGTGAAACTAATATTTTTTGACAAACCTGGATAGGACTGAAACATTTGATATTTGATTACATTCTAGGTTTTAGATGATGCAGAGCTTTTTATAAGGAATAGCTTTTCTTCTTAAAATTGATAATAAGAGTTTTCCATATGATTTCAGCTTAGGATGACATATTGTATATAAACGACTTTAATGATATTATTGTTAAAACAAATTTCAAGAACTATTGCGAGTCCTAATGACCTCAGGCAGACGAGGTGGGATTATAATTTCAGAGAAAATTCTTTGACAGTTCCAAGAGCCAATCAAAATTCCCCATTTTCATCACATGAACTATTTCACCCAATCAGTCAACTTAATAACAGACCATGGGCTATTTTTACGTTGCTATTGACACATATTGATTCATTTCGATTCCGAAGTTTCAAATATTTAATATTTCGAAATGTCACGGTTTGGTTGTAATACTAGAATTAGCAAAAAATGTTTTATCCGAATAACCCTCGGACATGAATAAATGCTAAAAAATTGTTTGACAACTTTCTCAAGCTTGTTGCTTGTAGGCAACAGACCTGTTTCCAACCAACAAGCTTTCGAAATCTGTCATAAAAAATTTTCGAACCATTATCAATGTCTTTGGGTTATTATTACTGATAACTCCCCTACTTGACTATTGAATTTGTGTATTTTTGTTTCAAAGGTAGTTGCTGCCTGACTGTGAAGAATTATTCAATAAGTGAATTTAGAAAGAAATTACTCGCTGGATAACTTTTTTGAAGCAAATATCGTGATTCTGGTTGATAGTGACAATGGCTGAATATTTGCAGTACGGATCCGGGTTTGCACCTGTATAGCGTACGAAAAAGTCGGCGTTGTCGGTAAACGATGAGCGATAAACAATGTTTATAATTACTTAAAAACTGAAAATTCTTCGGGTTCAGTTGATGACATTGTTGCAAAGGCAAGTAATATGATAGGCGTAAGCAAATCAACAATATGTGTATGTGTGTTTTTTTGGGGTGACATTCACTGAGACCTAAAAGATCTATTGTGCCCCCTTACTTCTACTCAGTTTCTGAGGAGAGTCTCAGAAACTAGTAGTTCCCTTAGTCCTATTTCCCGGAGGAATTTTAGGATGTCTGTAGGCTTCAACTTAGGCAAATGTTCCTCTTCTATCCAGTAATCTCCCAGGTGCTGTGCTCTAGGATTCTGAAGTGCTGTGCAGTTGGAAAGTATGTGGATGGAGGTTTCTCCTTCCATTCCACAAAATCTGCATTCTTCTTCCTCCACTATTTTGAGCCTTTTCAGGTGCCCATTCAGGCGACAATGTCCCGTTAGGATCCCTGTTAAAACTCTTAGCGCAGTTTAACTACGACTTATGCATTCCTTTGATCTCAACAGGTTGTAGTCACCCAGAAGAGAAATCAACAATATACATGGTGTACCAACCTTACGACAAACTTCGGTATATGGGTTATTTTGAGAGATATCAAAAAATGTTATCAAAAAAAATAGTAGATGTGTTGAAGGTCCATATTTTGAAATTATATCGAACTATACAGAGTGTTGCATAGCTCCGTTACAAACCAAACATGATTTTTCAAATAGGAACCCCTGTATATTATACCGACTTCGGATTGGTTACATTTTTTTGGAGCTTTTGATATAAGGTTTTGCCACGTTATACAGAGTCCTTCGAAAGATATGGACACGTTTATGTGAAAATCGTAGGTAAATCAACGCTTTGTAGCTTGTTGTACGTTGAAGAAAAAAAATGTATTTCGCCAAACAGAGTTTCGTAGCATGATTCAATATCTCCGTATCCTATTAAATTTCAATTTCATTCTTTCTTATATACAGGGTGAACGGAAACTCGAACCTGTCATTTTCTTTCTTATTTCAAATGGAATACCCTGTATTTCATAGCAAAAATAGAGTCTTCGATTATATTACTTCAATTTTTGTCAAGCATTCCCTATACCCAAAATTTATAAAAACAGAGTTATCTTGTAATATTTATCGTGAGATATATAACTACTGACCTATAATGTGAAAGCATTAAACGTTGCATGTGACGAAAAAATCCTAATTAATCATAAATTATAATGAACAATTCACTCTAAACAAAACTAGCCACCAAAAGTATAATCCCAACCGTAATATTAAGCTAAAGGTTCAAAATGTTCACCGTTAACATCAATGCAATGCTGCAGAATAGTTCAAATGATTGACTAACATTTCTCAGCATATCAACGTTAGCAGATCGAAATGCCACACTAATTATCTCTTTCATGTCATCTCTAATAGCCGGAGATTTTATAAACTTATTCCTCACAAGACCCGAGAAAAATAAATATACTTTTGTTAAATCAGGTGACCGAGCTGGCCAATCAGTTGAGCCCCCTCTTACAGCATTGCATTGATGTTAACGGTGAACACTTTGAACCTTCAGCCTAATAGTACGGTTAGGATTATACTTTTGATAGCTAATTTTGTTTAAAATGAATTATTATTATACCGTGTAAACGTGGTCGTGTGAAAACAGTCTCTTAAATAGTCTCTGGTGAATTTTCGTATTTTCGGCAGGAACAAAGTGAAGAAAATGTTCTGAATTTTGTATGTATTCAGTATCAGTGACAGTGATTCTCTTAGTCAAAACTGTGAGTAATTACGTTAATTTATTCAAAAGTTACCAGACATTTTTATCTACACATCCAAACAAGGCATGAATTTATTATCTGCCCCTAGTTTTTGTATATATGATAAAACCTTTTAATTAAATATCAATTAATTGTCACGTACTACCCGTTTGAAGTTTTTTAGAAAACGTTTACACAGAGTACTAACTGTATTGGAATTATTAGAATATTTTTATATACTAATCAATATCAAGAACTCGTTGTGATTACTGAAAATAATGGATGACACTATAGTCAAACAAATATTAGAGGAAATTAGAAATAGTAAAATAGAGCTCAAAAATAGTATTCAGGCTAGTGAAGCTAATATCTCATTGAAAGTTGAGGAATTGAAGTTTAAGATAAACAGACTTGAAGAAGAGAATTTTCAATTGAAGGAAAAAATAGAAAAACTGGAAAGAAACGAAAAACAAAATAACTTAATTGTTTTCGGATGGGATGTCCCCAATGAAAATATAACTTCAGAATTTATCTGTACTGAATTTAATAGCATGTTGAATGTAGTTGTCAACGAAACAGATATAAATAATTTTTACTGCCTTGGGAACACAACAAATCGACCGGTCAAAGTAGAGTTTTTATCTTATTTAAAAAAAAGGAAATCTTGAAGAATTGTAAGAAGTTAAAAGGAAGCAGTATATCAATATCCCACGACCTGACAGTCCAACAACGCTTCGAATATCAAATTTTACGGAATTTTTTACTTCAAGAACGACAACAAAACAAGAACTGCTATATAAAGGGAAATAAACTCGTTATAGAGAATAAGGAATATTCCATAGAAGATCTAAACGAATTGGACAACCAAATAGAGAAAAAAACAAATAGTACACCATCAACCCCAACTCAGACACAAATTTCAAAAACCCAACATCGAGACGTATTACATACTTCCCACTCAAAAAACCAACTCCAGAATCAATCAACAGGCCAAGCTGTAAACCTTACCAAATCTACTGGAGCCTCAAAAAAGCCACTAAAGCCAGCCAACTCAGCCCTAGAGAAAGTTACCAGATTAAGATCAAATTCCCAAAAATAAAAATACCCCAGTTTTAAAAACATTTTTCTTAAATTGTTCGTAAGTATCTTTATTTTTATCAAAATTTTTTATGTTAATTGTTCTTTTTTTTAAATTATCATGATAAGTTGACTTAAATTATACTGTGTGGTCATTTGTGGCATAAATTTTTATATATTTTGATTATTCTTACTATTACTATAATCACAATATTGCTGTTTTAAATGTTTCAAATTAACGATACCATTTTTGTTATATGATGGATCAGTATTTGAAAAATTATGAAAATGGAGATTTCAAGGCTCAAGTGGTCAACACAACCGACGATTTTCATAAACTAAATACGGGGCACAAAAATAAAAATAAAATATCAGTCTTTCATATGAACGTCAGAAGTATTCATAAAAACTTTGATGAATGTTTACTACTCTTAACACAACTCTGTGATTTTGAAGTAATTGTTTTTACTGAAACTTTTCAGGTGACTGATACAAGTATATTTGAAATTAATGGCTACGATATTTATATATAGTGAGGGAAGATGTAATAGAAATGATGGGGTGATTGTTTATGTAAAAAGGGGAATAGAATATACCTATAAACTTGTCAAAATTTATGAAAGTCAAGCAGTTGAATTATATATTAACGACACAATTAAAAAAATTATTATAACAGCATTGTATAGATCTCCACACAGTTGTCCAAAAATTTTTAATAGGCATCTTATTACTTACCTAAATAATACTGTGAAGTCAGACGTACATATTTTTTTAGGAGACATAAATATAGATCTTTTAAATGATAATGAATTTGTAGCAGAGTATAAAAATATATTAAATACGAATAATTTTATATCATACATCAATCAAGTCACTAGGCCAAGTAGCAAAACATGCTTGGATCATTTCTTTGTAAGAAAATCAATTCATAGAGAAGATACATGCCAGTCATATGTATTTAATTTTGAAATAACCGACCATTATCCGATAGCTTTAACAATTTCTAATGTAAATGTCCCGTCTCAGATATGTAAAAATAATACAGAAGACTTTAAAAAATTTATTGACTACACGAAATTAAAAATGCAGCTGAAAATTCAAACTTGGCAAGGTGTCTATAATACACCAGATCTTGATTTAATAACTGAGAAATTTATCAATATATTAAAAACAGCTATAAGCAATAATACAAATTCTGTTAAAATTTCTAAAAGAGAACTCAAAATTAAAAAACCGTGGATAACAAAAGCATTGTTGAAATCAATTAATGAGAAAAATCTGTTGTATGTCAAAATGAAAAAAAATTCAAAAGATATAAATCTGCAAAAAACGTATCGCACATATAAAAATAATTTATTAAAATTAATACAAAAGTCAAAAAAATCTTACTTTAATGATATAATTGCTAAAAATGGAAATTCGTCATCAGTACTTTGGGAGTGTGTAAACAGGTTATGTAGTTCAATACGCCCGAAAAATGAAATTAAAAAAATCACGAAAAGTGATATAGTAATAGGGAATAAACAGGATATAGCTAATGAATTTAATGATTTTTTTGCTGAACTGGGAAAATCATATGCCGAAAAAATCGAACCAACAAATTATATTGACAACCTTCCAACTCTCAACAAAACTATGTATATTTATTCAACAAATGAGGAGGAAGTCAAAAAAATTATAAAAACATTGAAAAACAAAAAATCACCTGGAGTAGATGAAATCAGATCTGAAACATTAAAAGAAATAGCTGATGAAATTGTTGCGCCCTTAACGTTTTTAATAAACAAATGTTTAAATGCTGGCGTTTTTCCTAAACCACTAAAAACATGTATAATTAAACCAATATATAAAAGTGGAAATAAGACTTTAACTACTAATTATAGACCTATATCATTAACTTCAACAATCAGTGAAATTATGGAAAAAATATTTAAAAAACGCTTAGTGAAATTTTTAGAAAAATACAATATAATTTCTACCAATCAGTACGGTTTTAGAAAGGGAAAATCCACAGAGGACGCTATTGCTTCACTAGTAAAAGATGTGTACAATGCATTAGATAAACGAAAGCCTTCATTATGTGTTTTTGTTGACCTCTCTAAAGCCTTTGACACAGTAAATCATAAACAGCTATTAAATAAATTACATACTTACGGGATAAGAGGAGTCGCATATAACTTTATCAAGAGTTATTTAAGTGACAGGCTACAATATGTACAATTAGATAATGTGTTAAGCGATGCTAAAACTGTTACTTTTGGTGTACCCCAAGGTACCGTACTAGGACCAGTACTGTTTACAGTGTACATCAATAGCTTACTAAATCTGGACTCCAAAGGCAAAGTTATAAGCTATTTTGTATAATGATAAAACTTGGAAAGCGCTCAAAGATACAGCTGAAACAGATTTTAAAACTGTAATAGAATGGTTCAAATACAATAAACTTGAAATTTACATAAATTTACATGAATTTAACCAATATGCAGGCGGGGATTCTCTAATGCTAAAGTGGGCCTTTAAATATTTCCCTTCGTTTTCCAATATCATGAAAAATTTTGTGTTAGGTTATAATGCAGGTATTGATAATTCGTTTTTCAAAATAATCGAGGTATCAATATAAGACAAGAATTACATTGGGTTGACGTTTTCAAATATATTGATCTTGGTAATAACGAATCGAGTTTTTTATCATAAAGCTCATTAAAAAACAAACAATGAAGATGCTTATCTTCAATTACTGATTTGGATTGCAACTAACCAACAAATATCATTAGTGACAATAATCATTTGTTTAGTTAACAAGAAAACAAACAAATGAATTTCCGACAATGCCTGAATAAACAAAACGACAACGCCCGCTAGTTGATTGAGTGAAAATGGAAGTTACGAAACATGAAAATACACTTCATTTTTACTCAATTCAATGTTTATATCAAAAAACACAGTCGATCATCAATAAAATCTGGCACGTTTTTCTTATCACATTTTTGCATAATTTTCCTTACGATATATCTTTTAGAGTTAGTTTGAAACCTTATGGGTGCTACGTCACAGATGTGCAAATGACCAAAATCGGTACAACACAGCATGTAAAGCAGTGAAGTTAACCCAACAACTCAACTGACAAATGACGATTTTTTCAACTATACTGCTATAAGTACATGCGGTTTTACCGTGTTATACCGATTTTGGTCATTTGCACATCTGTCACGTAGCACCCATGAGGTTTCAAGCTAACTCTACCAAAGAGAAACAGTACAAGCTATGGACCTGGAAAAAAGTGGTGATACTAGGATAAGTTAAACCCGCACTTGAATGAAGTTACTCTCTTAGAAGTGTCCGCAAATAATAGAGGTTGCAAAAGTTGTAAAAAAGCTGTTGGATGGTAGATCCAGAGCTTGGTCTGGCACAGGAGCGGTATATGTGAGATACTTGTCTTTCTCAGGTGCTGTGTTTTCTCAGCACAGTGAATTGTGACCCAAAATTGTTTGACCCAAAAATTGTATTACCCTATATTTCGGTTGCTAGTTCTTCCAAGGTATTTTCTATCGAGCACCAAAATCATTTCAAGAGAGAATTTGCACCGAGAGGAATAAGGTGCTGGACTTATAAATGTCTTCACAATTGTGGAATATATACATTTTTTCCACTACTTACCAAATTCAAGACACAACGTCTTGAGTGAAAAAATTAAACTCGGGTACAAAGTGAGCATTCATAAGACATTCAATATATTTTTCACACTCTACACTACAGCGTTGACGGAATGCACCTCGTAAATCGCCGATATGCACAGCTCGTATAATATATACACATGTTCTTGTTTATAGAGGTTGAGAGGTAGGTATCGGTTACCGGTATATTCTGTTGGTTAAGGTTAGCTACCAGTTTTCATCGACACATTTTCAAATTCCACTGGTGATAATGTTGATGTTAAAAGCACTTCTCGATCCATGTTTTTCTTCGAAAAACGTGGAGTAAATAACAACCGATTTTGACAATGGCGAACTACAAATCTATAGGAAGCGCTATATTCATTCAAACTGATCTTTTCCTAGCCGTTTACCCCGTCTCTTGACTGACATGTACACTGTCAATTGTCGCTCCTCACCTAACACATCGGTTATGAACGCACTCCTTATGTCAAAAATCATCATTTTTGGTTTAGCGCGAATTTCAAGCTGTTGTTCGTTAAGTAATTCCAAGCAGCGATTATGTTTTTTTTTCTTTTTCCTTTTTTTTTTCGGGCCGAGATGGGAAACTCATGTTCGACTGGGTCCTTAACCAGTACCCAGACAGTGTTTGACTCATCCCCACGGTAATGCCTACCAATCGAAGCCACCCACGGGAATGCCTACCAAACAAGCCCACCTCAATCTCGCCGTTACTCTCGCCTACCCTAGCATACTTTAAAACGGGCGGCGGTCCCTCACACACTCTCCGTCATCTTCTCCCTCCTATCACTCCTACCTCTCACATGCCATGTCGGGTCCTTCTCTTTCCCTAATCATGCTCTCTACTATGCCACTTATCTCCATCCATACCTTCTCGCCCCTCAACATAATCTCCACCATATTTTCCCAATACACCGCCTCTCCCAGTTTATTTTCCAACTTCTCCAAAACTTTCTCGTTTTTGCCAACATCTAAACACATGTCCCACATTATCCTCCACTTCACATCTCTCGCACACTCCAGTTTCTCTTCTCCCAATCTTGTGGGGGTAACCCACTCTCGAACCATGCCCTGTGAGCACCAAGCAGCAATTATGTTGGATATACAAAATTATGTTGTACAAGTTTTTGTTGAACTACTATCGCTGGATTCCCAAGACATTCGAATTTGTCCTTCATTTACTTTTTTTCACTAATAGAAAATATTGTACGGAAATTCAACTCCTCAGTTGGCTGGAAGATGCAATGATTCTTAACTTCATAGCTATTAGTGGAAGAAAACAATTTTGTATTTGTGATTATAACCAAAATTCGGCTTCGGATGGTATCCTGAATCTCTAGTATCTCACTCTGAACACTATCTTCGTTTCACAACCAAAATAGTCCTACTATTAATAGACTATTTATATAATTGAGGATATATGTCCCATTTACAAATTGCTTACAAGGTACGTATATAGCGATTTCCACAATACACAAATATTCCCAACATAATTAATTTCTCCTATTTTGTAAGCTATTAATATCACCATTCGAATTTATTCCAACTATTTTCGCAGAGAAACGTCTATTCTTGGCGTTGCTATTCGTCAAAACAGGGTCTTCTCCTCTCACTATTGAAATTCTCGAAAGGAATTCCAGTTTCGTAAGAAACGTTAACACATTTCAACTGTTTATACAGAAATAAGTTGGAATTTCTCCAATTTGTCAGCCTCATAAATTCAGAGCTCCATTTATTCTCAAGTTTGATGTCAATCTCGCATAATAAGAAAAAGAGAATAACGTAAAATTCTAAAGCTTTCCAAAGATAAAAAATTAACTATTGTGTTTATCGAAGTGTTTTCCACAATATCAATCAAATTATATTTGAAAACTTACTACTGTCTCGAAATTGAGTAATTTCTTCTTTCAAAAGATGAACGGAATATAAATAAGGAATATCAGTGGAATGTTTCATGAATTGTGGCCCATTTGTGTTAATAGATATTTTATAAACATGTTATAAACGTTTCTAAGTCTAGCATTGTTCTATAATATTCATCTCCAAAACAGACCTACGACTATTATAAAATAGCAGCTCGTTAGTCGATACTAAATTAGCAGTTTCGTTCAGGCAGGAACGAGGGCAGGAATCAGACTCTCAACATCAACAGTCTCAACTGTTGGGCATCAGAGGTTGCAGCACTAGGCATGATGACATTCACTAGGAATAACTAAAATAATCATTTGGAATAATTGTGTAAACTACAAAGATTCTAATGCAATAACTCATTTTAACAATACCATTGTGATTATTTTCATTTTAGTAATAATATGAATATAAAATATGACAATGCGCCATCTTTGATAATATATACTGATCACAAACGCGCGACGTCAACCTTTTGTTATCGTTCAAACATTTATCGTATTTTCTGGTTTTGCATCGTTTACCTAAATGATATAAACCAAGTTTAGAAAGAATTTTCAGACTGCAGACTGAAATATATATTTTAAGTATTCAAAAATTTTCCAAAAATTGAAAAAACATTCAAAAATACATGATAAAGTTGTCAGGTAAGTGAGTGTCAGCAAAATGCCGTGTCGGTGAATACTTCTACTGTGTTTCCTCGGCCACTATAATTTTACTGTAGGCCGCAATAAATAAAAAAATTATATTACCCAACTCAAAAAAAATTGCGGATTTTAACGTCAAAAGAAAGCAGCTACCGACCATTGCGTTGGGTGAAGAATAAAGCAATAAAGAAATAAAATTTATTGAACTTTATGGCTTTATTCAAATGTGTTACAATTAAAACAGGTAGAAGGACTAAAATGACCCACAGTACAGGTTTTGTTACCATCTGGTTTTTGGAAGCACATTTTATTACGATTTTGTAAGTCAGCAGCACTTATATTATAACACCGGCACCGCCAAGAGGATCCTAGTTTATGGTCTGAATTTTAAAATATTTGAAATTACATTTTTTATTAAAGATCGACAGCTACCTCTGCCGTTAAAATATAATTCTTCGCTACACTTGTAGACGATTGATAAATGAATTAGTGAATCCGGTCTGAATACACAATTTACACATAATTTTGAATAAGAAAGATTGGAAAAGTTTTATCCATAGTCAGTGATAATAACTGGAAAGTATTATTATCGAGGAAACAGATTAGTTCATCATAAATAGCTCTCCAGTGTTTGGCATTCTCAAATAATCGAAAATAATTTTAAGAAGTAGTTGAGTAAAATAGCACAGAAAATTGGTATGCCAATAAAATGGAAAACTATAGTTATGACAGGGTGGGATCAAGAATACAGACTAGGTGAATATTTTAAGAAAGCAGATCCAGGACATACTCATAAATTTGAAAAAGTAGAAACAGTTCACTCCATTGAAAAAGTACAATGAAAAATAATAATGAGAAATCGCTGTGTGAATTCACTCAACAGAATACGTACGGATGAAACCATTTCACGTAGATTGAAATTAAGAAAACCTATACAAAACAATCATGAAACTGTTAGTAGCATTTGGATGTAATGAATGGACATTAGAACTTCAAGAGACTAAAATGGGTGTCTGGGGAAAAAAGTCGCGCGAGAAAATTTTTGGCGTTGAGAGAATACAGGAGGGATAGGCGAGAAGAACAAACTCAAAGTTCGCTCGTATTAATTTTTTTCAATCCAGCCAGTAGCTTATTAACAACATTCAATTCAATTCAACAAAAAATACATACTTTTCCAAATTTCTGGCAACATTAATTTTAGTCATAAACAACAACTGAAAATTGGAATAGTGAAAATGCAAACTTGAAAAAAAAAATGCGGTCATAGGGATTGTTCCACAGAATGTAAAACAAAGGAAAATAAGTCACTTATTATTATTATGATTATACAGTGATGGTTACGTGGACCACGTTGAGGGTTGAAATCGCTCAGTGCGGCAATAGTATATTACACACCGAGGTGGAAAGATTTTCATCACTGTCGAGAGATTAGTTAGTTAGCTATTATCTCGAGACAGAAATGAAACTTCCTACCGAGGTTTGTATACCATTTCATTCACAACCATCATATCCCGATCAAAATCAATGAATATTTTTTTCTTTCTGAACACACCTGAAATATTACATTCGACAACTGTCACCAATATAAATAAATGTCAGATAAAGTTTGATGGATATTGAGTTCGCGAATAATAAATTAAGAAAAATGTCTTCCAATGAAGAATTGATGGATTGTACCCCTCCAGAAATAGGTATTATAATATTTATCAATATGTTATATTTTGAATATGGAAAATATTTTTATCTAATTCCGCTATCAAATGTGAGACTTTACGTCACTCCTTGACGTTAGATAACGTCACATTTTTCATAACCTTCATATATCAGTTATGAAAAGTAGTCATGTAAAAACTTTACGTAACTGTTTATGATTCAACATAGAGATACCACATGAGTTTCAAAGAATAATTTATTAATTAGGTAGGTACTGTCAAAACTGACAATTATTTCATTATATAAACTGTACAATCAACCCATTATTTTAATTCAATAGTATTTTGAGATTTATAAACATTGAAAACATTATTCAGGACTCAGTTATTTAAAGTAAGTCAATTTTCTGGGTGAATACATCATAGTAACAATACTTCTAACACCATTTGATTCCAGTTCAATATTATCATTGTAATTATAGTACATTGTTTACCGGGTAGGAAAAGCTTAACATTTCTGGACGACTGTGAAGATTGCTAAGTCGAGGCGCAAGCCGAGACTTAGCAACACAGAGTCCAGGAATGTGGCTTTTCCTACGAGGTAAACATACTATTTTTCCGCAAATCGTTTAAAATTAGACAGATATTGATTGATTTAAAAAAAACGCGATAATTTTATTCCCAAATAAATGGTGCTTTGAAATTCCTAATAAAATTACTTGGGTTACTATGGAAACGTATTGAGGTTGAATTGTCAAACTTGACGCTTATAAATTTAATTGCTGGTGTTCTCGAAAGTAAAATGATAAGTGATGATGAAATTTCCATTCCTGGGACTCCTCCAGAGCTGGTTGAGGCAGTGAATACTGCTTCATTAGAATTATTGCCAAAGAAATCAAGAGAAAAGTACGAAAATGCATACAGACGTTTTATGGATTATCGCATGAGTTAAAATACGAGTTCTTTCTCAGAAAATGTTGTAATGGCATACTACCTAGACCTTTGTTCAAAGATGAAATCTTCAACATTATGGGCCAATTATTCAATGCTGAAGTCAACCCTTGCACTTAAACACAATGTAGATATATCTACATACTCAAAACTTCGTTCTTTATTGAAACGGCAAGCTCAAGGTTATAGGGCAAAGAAATCTAAGATTTTAACGAAGGAAGAAATTGAAAAATTTATCCAGGAAGCTCCAGATAAAGAAAATTTAATGATTAAGGTAATTTACAAGGTTTTAATTTTTATTTAGATTATAGCTTTATTTATTTTTTAGGTGGCTGTAATATTTGGTATTTCTGGGGCCTGTAGAATGGATGAGTTAGTCCGAATGACTGTACACGATATAGAAGACTTAGAATCTAAGCTTTTAATCAGCATACCTGATTCGAAAACCAAGAAACCAAGATTATTTGTAATTAATCAGATCTACTTGAATGTTTATCGAAAGTATGTTTCGTTAAGACCAGAAAATATGAACAGTGACCGATTTTTCTTTAAATATCAAAGCGGAAAGGGTTGTAGACAAGTGGTAGGAATTCATCAATTTAGAAAAATGCCCAAAATAGTTGCTACTTATTTGAACTTGGTAAATCCGACAGAATATACTGGTCACTACTTTCGTCGGTCTTCTGCAACAATATTGGTTGACTCTGGTGCCGACATAACTAGTTTAAAGAGGCATGGCGGATGGAAGTCATCAAACGTTGCTGAAGGATATATCGAAGAATCGCTTAACAATAAGGTTGAGGTGGCAAATAAAATTTTCACAGTACAAAATATTCAACAAAATGACTCTACCACCCTGCATGTTGTCCAAAATGTTTCTCATAGTTCTAAGAGTGTTCCTCCAATGTTCAATAATTGTACTAACTGTCAAATTACTGTAAATATAACAAATTGATCTTAAAAATGTATTCAGCAATGACTTGATGTTTTCAAAATATAAATTAATTCCTTATAAGCAATGTGTTTTCAATCATTTATGTAGAACACTAACAACTGTACGGAAATATCATTTCCTTACAGTAAGGAAATGACATTTCCTTACAGTAAGAAAGTCCTGACTTTTTCTTCAAGAAATTTTGACAGGAATGTCAAAATTTCCTAGCGATTTGCGGAAAAAGATTTTATTGAATATTATGAAAGCGCGGAATTAGATAAAATGTTGCACGTAAACACGTTATGAAGAGAGCGACATTATTCAACACGCGTAATTTGCAGAACTCGCAACTCGCTAGCGCTCGTTTTGGCAAATATTACGCTTATAGAACAATATCGCTCTTTTCATAACTAATTACGTGAATATCTAATATAAAATAGATAATATTAGCTAACGATCACATTATTTTAGAGGACGGGAAGTGAGAGGGGGAAGTCTTAATCCATACACCATTCTACTTAAGAAAGGGGTAGGGTGTGTGTTTCCATTTCTTTTCATCTTCTGCCAATTTATTCCCTCCTTTTTTATCTATCCCCCTTCGTTCTAATATTTTATTGATGGTGTCATCCCATGTTGTAAGTGGTCTGCCCATTTTTCGTTTCGTGGGTTGTTTTGCTTTCCACATCTTTTTCACCGTTCTTGAAAACCGTTCCTTGATAGGTGTCCGAACCATCTCAACTGATTGGTTCCAATTGTCTTTGAAATTGGTCTTACATCTAGTTTTTCTCTAATATAGTCGTTCTTCAACCTGTCTTTTCTCGACCCTCCTAAGACTTCTCGTGGGTACTTCATTTCCCTGGTTTGCATTCTCGATTTTAGCTTTTTTGTCAGTACCCAGCTCTCTGATCCATGAGTTATTTTCATACAAATACTATGTTATATACGTTAATTTTAGTCTTCCGTGATATTTTTTCTCTCCGATGAAGCTATTTTCAATGGAATGGTACAATTTTGGGACGCTTCCAATTCGTTTGTTGATTTCAAGTAATCTGTTGTCGTTGTTGTATACTCCTAGATATTTAAATTTCTCCAGTATTTCATCTATTTTTATATTCACTGTTTTCCTCCTTATTTCTGTTTTCTCTTTATTGAATTTTTCTGGATTTCAGTTTCCCTTCCCATATCTGCAAATTGTTTCTTATTTATTATATAACTAAATCATCAGCGAATAGGTTCTCTTGTAGATCGGTTTCAATTCTTAATGGCCAATGTAGAGTTTGATTGTTTGATTTCTTGTTTTATTTGTAACATTTCCATCACCAGATTGAATAATGTCGGGCTCAGTACCCCTACTTGCTTCAGTCCAGCATCTACCTTCTGTGACTTTGATTCTATGTTATCGGTTTTTACATACATACATCCTATTCTACTTATGTAGGCTCATTGAAGCTCTTGTTAGGTTTTTGCTCCAGAATTTCTAGTACTATTTTTCTTTGCACACCATCAAAAGCTTTCTCAAGGTCTAAGAATTTGATTCCTTGAGTTTTCCGATGGCTTGTTTTATTGTAGAAATGTGATCGTTGATGCTCCATCCATTCCTGAACCCATTTTGCGTTTGTTATAGTTGCTCTTTTATTTCTTTTGTTAGTCATTAACGAAGGATTTTTCAAATGCCTTCGATGGCACGGTGCCAAGCACTTCTCATAGATATAGCGTTAAACTTACTGAAGCAATCTCAATGGTATGTATTGATAAATCATAGATTATCAAAATACGAGCAGAATGAGGTGACGAGGAAGTTAATCGGTTAATTAGGAACCGAGAAAATCAGGAAACACCGGAAAATTAGTCATCTTCTTGAAAATTCATATCTTTGTCATTTTTTAATTGCAAGAACTGAAACTTGATACAAAAGAAGTTCTTCGAATGTCCTTTATATGCTCGAAGAGCAGACGCCAAGCGACGGTTAGTTTTATCGCAATTGCAATTTTAATTTTTTGATACGATAGTTTTCAAAGTGTCCAGATGCGTTGTCGATTGTCCGATTTTGAATTTGAAGACGGCTTTGAAAAGTGTTAGGGGAGAGCAGCAAAACTTGTATTCTAGATTTATGATCAAATAATTCTAAGCTGGCCAAAAGCACCGCTTAAAATGAACGATTACGCCGAGCGCCAGCGAGCTTGTATATCAACGTAGTATGCCTGTACATAAGCCCCGCTAACTCTTTACTCTGGTTATCTCCGGCGCTCGGTCATTTTTAGTGGAGTTCTTGGGCGTTTTTGGCCGATTTTACATGAATTTAATAGAAATCGGGAATAAATGTTATGTTGCTCTATGCTTATACTTTTAAAAACCGTTTTAAAATTTAAAAGCGGACAATCGACCACGCATCCACAAGCTGAAAATTATCGTATGGAAAAATTAAAATTGCAATTGCGATCAAAGTAACCGTCGCTTGGCGTCTGCTCTTCGCGCATATAAATGAATAAATAAATACTTTATTTAGCCCAAAGCTAGTGTACAATATTCATTTCAGTACACAGTTTTTATAAGTGTATAATTTAGAAAATACCTGATATCAAAATTATGTTTGTAAATACATTTTCCTTAATCTATTTTTGAAGATTCGTACATTGGGAGCAGTTTTAACAGTAAGAGGGAGATCATTATATCGCTTCACCCCTTCGACAAATAGTGATCGTTGTTGTATTTGTGTATTATACCTATCAATATAATAATCGTTTCCTGATCTTAAATTGTAAGACAACATGTCCTCCCTTTTCGTTAAAAATTCAAGCAAATACCTTGGCGTTAAATTTTTAGTTATCTTAAAAACTAAAATTAAATTTGCTTCTTGAACCAGTTGATGAATATTTAAAAACTTTAAGTTTTGTAACATATTGTTTATTTTGGTGTACCTATTGCATCTCAATATCATTCGCATCGCTTTGTTCTGCAAAATTTGTATACGATTTATATAATCATTATTGCAATAAATTAATAATGACATACTATAGGTGAATTGGGGTTAGATTATTGAATTGTACACTATTTGTCGAGCCCACCGTGATAATTTATTTGATATCCTGCCGAAATAACCTATCTTTTTTCCCAATTTTTTGGACATGTAATCGACATGATAACATAGATTCAATTGCGGATCCAACTGTACCCCTAAATATTTTATTTCAGTAACCTGCTCAATAGTTTCAGAATTAATTTGTATTACAATGTTTGAGTCACTGAATTTTTCACAGTTGTACCTATCTTGTGCCAAGAACCATACACTTTGTTTTACTAGGGTTCAGTTCCAACTTTTTGAAGCAAAGCCAGATTTTAAAATATTTAATTCTTCATTCATTGTTTCTGAAATTATCTCAAAGATGGTTCCTCATACTGACAAAACTGTATCATCTGCATAAAGATTAACAAAGCAATGTTTTAAGTACTTACTAATGTCGCTTATGTACAGTATACAGAGTGAAGGGCCTAGTACACTCCCCTGCGGAACTCCGCATTCGATTTCAACCCTCTCTGACAACTTGTTCATAATTTTGGTTGTCTGATACCTGTCTGTCAAATAGTTTTGTAACCAACTGAGGAATGTACCATTTACTCCATATAGTCTACACACATCAATTAGTTTTTTGCGATCTATAGTTTCAAATGCACGCTTTAAATCTACGAACACACTAACAATAACATTTCCTATATCTTTATATTTTTTCCACTCAGACAACACAAACTGACACGCATTTTCACAGGAATGCTTGGTCCGAAATCCCGATTGACCTTCATAAAATATTCTGTTGTGCTCTAAGTATTCACTTAGTTGCTTATGGACGACAATCTCCAACACTTTCTCCACCACTGGAAGTTGATTTATAGGTCTAAGTTTTTCTGCCTTTTTTGGATTAGTGACCTTTGGTACTGGTATTACTACACTCTCTTTTAATTTTGTTGGTATATATATCCATGTAAAGGGAATACGAAGAACTTCTTTTGTATCCAGTTTCAGCTCTTGCTAATAAAAACTGACGAAGATGTGAATTTTAAAAAAATTACTAATTCTCCGGTATTTCCTGATTTTCTCGGTTCCCAATATTCGATTGACTCGCTCGACCACACTTTGTTTGTATTTTAATTATCTACAATCTATTTACCTATACATACCATTGAGACTGCTTTAGTAAGTTTTACGCTGTATATAAAAAAACAAAAAATGGAGATTCTCATGTTTTAACTGCTTATAAGAAATGACTGAACAATATTTGCGTGTCCAAAACATATAGAAATGATACTACGCAATGTCTTTTATATGATGGCATTATCCGTTTTCTACTAGAGTTTTTGTCAAAAATTACTATATTCGCATGCTCCGCTGCTTGGTTTGGATAGTTTTTCCAGTCTTGCTTATCTTCTTTCTTGTATAGAGGTGGCAATTATATGAATTTGATGCATTTTTGAATTTTTTCGTAAAAGTGACGTCTCTGTATTCATATTCTGTTTTACATAAATCAGTTTTTCTTTTTTTTAAGACCAGTAATTAACAACTTCATTACCAAACATAATTATTAGATCACAGGATCTCACTCAATTGTGGGGTAAAAGTATTCTCACGCGAGCAAAACCATCAACATTTCCATTATTGATATTGTTGGGGGGTGGCGCAGCAAAAAACTTTTAAAGAGTCGTAACTTTTCTAGGGATGTTCAGATCTTGACCTCTGGATTTGGAATTATTATGTTTTGCTTGCCGTTGACATTGTATAATAATAATATTTCTTCATTTTCTTGATCGTTATCCTAATATAAAATTGATTTGTAAAATATAATTGAACAATATCTGGAAAAATGTCAATTCTTAATATGAACAAACAAATAAACGATTATTCATACAACCTTCACTAGTTTAAGAATTGTAGAGTGAAAACGTTGATTTGAGGGCCGGATACGAAATGCCTCCCGAAAAAGGGTTTCTTACCTGTCGCTAAAAGGGTCACATACGAATTGCCTCCTAAGCTCTAAATAAATTACCAGCTTCTAATCTTTGTACGAAGGTGAGACGTTGCCAAACTTTCGTCCTTTTATAGAATTTCGTTAATAACTCAATATTAACCATTATTTTTTGGTTTTAATATTTTGATTATTTTGATCAAAAACATAAAGACATGATAAGTATTTTATACATTTATTAAAACAAATCATCAGCAGAAACTTACAAAATTACATAATATTATCATCGCAGAAAATTTAAAAACACCAATTTTTAAGAAAATTACGACTCAAACAATAAAATTCAGTCTGCAGACTGAACTATTCAATTTTATATACAAATCATCAGAAGAAATTTACAAACTTACAAATTATTTTTCCTAAATTTGTATGACACTAGTTTCACAAATTCTAATTTATTTATTGTACCTTCTCTTAATTGTAATATTTTTTCATTTACAAAATTGATTTTTGCTGTACTTTCCTCAACAATTCTTTTTGGTACCGAGACAGAATTTATTTTAATATAGGTATTTATTTGAAATTGTAAAATAATCTCAATAAAATTATTTATATTTGGATGAGGGCAGTAGAAAGACGAGTTATACTTGGAATGGAAACTTTCACATGGGTTTGTGGTTCTTTCTAAAGATGAAGAGTGCTCAGCCCAGAGATGTGGCGGAAATTTCGAATTTTCCGATATATAATTATCCACAAGATAATCACAAAACTGAGTGACCCTTTCATCGACTGGTTTAATTTCGGACAAATCTATTGCAAAAAAATCGCCAACTTCTTCAGGATCTAAGAATGATAGGCCAAAAATATATGACAGAAAATGGGTAATTTCACTTGAGTCAGCACCTTTTTTCTGGTATTCTGGAGCTAAGCCCAGTGCTTGAAGCTTTCTATACCAAGCCTGACCCAAATGAAAACGACATCCACGAAGATCTGCTTCAGGGAATGCCTTACGGATACCATTATGTATAGAAATTTCAAAGTCTGAAGTTATTACTTTAGGGGATACAGGGCAATTGAGTTTAATACATTCTTCTATGATATATTTAAACACGAGATAATAAGAAGATGACTTTTTATCTTCAAGTAAACAGAAGACGAGAGGAATATAATGTCCATTTTTTAAGCCATGTATAGTGAACAATTGGGTGAAAAAGCGAGGACAGTACTCAAAAGTTCCGTCGACATACCAATTGGAAACAGTCGAAAGAAAAGAAAGATTTGAAGAACAGGATAATATAACAATGTGATTATCTTTGTCATTTTTAATTATAAAATTTTCGTTCCTATTTGTAATAATCGAAGTTGAATCGATAGCAATATGAAATTCAGATATACTTTTAGGAAGTTTAATTAAAGAATTAGTTGTTCTAGCGTAATATAAATTCTGTCTCACCCTATAGATATCGTTGGTAGTAAATGTCTCTATATTCGTCTTCTTAAGTTCTTTACATATGAGCTTCATTGGTTTTTCGTTGATATCTTCCACGGCTGCTCTTTTTATCGAATTGCTTACGGCTTTCCTATTGGACACTTCGGCAGACAACTTCTCGTGATTGTGATCTAATATCGACTCAATTATCGAATTGTCACATCCCTGCGTTTTCACAAATGCTTTGCAGGTTTTCTTAGTACATGTCCATCGCTTTACCGTATCTTTGGCCAACATTTTTTGAAAACCGAATGTGAAACCATCAATTGATATTAAAGGTTTGCCCTTTTGACTCGAACACATCGTTGATTCCATTATTTCGAATATTATAACTTAATCCACTTAAACACAATTTGAACTTAAAATTGACAAACTGATACAAGCTTTAAATCGACAAAACTGAGACAAGAACTAATAAACTTGAAGTATTTATACAAAAATTAAGTGATCACATAATTATAGAAAGAATATTTATTATAAACAACTAATTACCAGATTTAGTAGGTGCAAACTACCCTATTCATGGAATAGATTAGAGATTAGAATCGTGTTAGATCAAAACAATTAGAATACTTAGTGTAGGTACATCGGCTTTATTTTTAATGGTAAACAATTTTATTTTCTAAACAAAAATGTACACTGATTAAGTAATCACATCATTATAGAAAGGATATTTATTATAAACAACTA